>JAQIWQ010001423.1:0-10834 GCA_034695825.1 Folsomia inoculata
TTAGTAATAAATTTTACAGGCCTCTCCCTCATCTACCAAGTCTGTAGCAGTAAGTGTTAATCAAGGGCAGATAGTTTGGCAGTCGCGCACCAACAATCGGACTAATTCTTGATTTTAGCGACATTACAACAATAAACTTTTCTTGAGATTGTGTTGAAAAGTTTAAATTTGTTGGTAACGGGCTCAGCTCACAGATAAATCACATCAGATTCAACCTGCCAAACTTACATTGCATGATTCAATGATTCATCTCACAGACGCTACACGACTTGTTCAAGATCTTTCCCATTACTAGACTTTTCATAACTAAATTGCACCGGTATATCCGAAGCAGCAGTGATTTTATTGCTTCCTTCCTATGAGTCCGACTTAAAACTTTATCACTTAAAGGTGTTTCCCTTCAACATTATGAATTCCTAGTTTACATTAGTAATCAACAATTCAAAATCCCCCCACCGTTATACATATCGTCATTGCAAATGTCTGATTTTATAAATCGTACCAAATTACAAACTTCGACATTACTATAAAACTAGAAAATTAGTAAAAATTTATAGAAATATAATACCAGCCATCCAAACCTCCAGTCATCGTGTATTATTCCTTTCTGACATGATGGCAATGCGATGTTCCTATCTTACTAATATATCATACAAATCATTCATGATGGTCTCTCCTTTTTGTCAATTCTTTGTAATTATTAAATTGTAAATGATCTTACATGATTACATTCTACATCTAATCTAGTATATAATTTCCCACACACGTCTGCAAGCAAAATATTCATTAATATGTAATTAATCGAGTTCAGTGTTGAATTTATTCATGTCAATATCCATCCTTGCATTTAAAAACACTTGCAACTTGAAAATAATAAATTGGTAGTTAATCATTTGGTAAGAATCATAATTTTTTAAATCGTTGGCTGAAAATATACTCTTGTATGCCTTTCTTCTTTCTATTCCAGAATGCTCCTAGTCTCGTTTGTTTGTTGTTTTATGGGTGGATAATTTTCAAACTAAATTACTTGAATGAATTTTATGGAGCTTAAAGAGAATGGAGAGGTTATGCATCTAAAAAGCTTGTCGTCTTAATTACCCTTCTCTTGGCCTCCAATTTCTGGGTCCGTAGGATGTTATCAAACTGTTCTGCTGCAATGTAGTCAAAAGATTCCAACGGCTTGGCCATGTGAAAGTCCGCATATCCACAGAAAGAACAGCGGACACGGTTGCTTCCTTGGGAGAAAAATTGGTAATGGTCGCTGTGCATTACTTTTCGACAATTTCCACACTGCAAGCATACAAAGGAAATAATTGTATTAATTAGCACGTCTAACTAGAAACATCAATTACATATAAAGTTAATTAGAGTGCATTTCTAGGAATTGGTGGGAATCATTAGAATTGTAGTTCCATACGCATAATAACTGAACTTAAGTCTTGGCTAATTGATATGGTTAATCACAAGGGAGAAACAATCGTGGAGCAAATTCAAAGTAGTTTAATACAGCCCAGTCGAAACTGCACGATATCAACCAAATAACTGCGCATTAAACATTTTATACATGCTCAACTATCATCTTATTTTCAGACAAAATAGATAGCGAGCATCATTCCCATCGCCAACTGCAAAACCCTGTCATACATTGCAAATATACCAACACTAGCAAAAAATAAACTGTGATACGATATCAATACTTTTGCAACAAATAATTTTGTCACAGCTCATTACAAAACAACAAGCCGACATTGGAAATTAAATTAGCAACGAAAATCAATTACAAAAACCACAAGTTCCGTAAACATTAGTTGGTAAACTACACAGTTAAGATATGTACACATGCTGTATTTATAAACAATTATAATTATTTCGGTACAAATGAATATTACGAATGTATTGAAACCATAAACAAACTTCCAATAGTTCCAATTACTACATATTTTATCATATCAGCAGCAACAAAGTGTTATTGAAGTGGGTCGAAGGTCAAGAATAGCATTTTTTGGTACAGTTTATAACCTTATTGACTGCCCTACTTTGCAATGGTTTATTATTATCAATACAAATATAATGGCTTTATCAGCTTTGCAGTTCGGAATAATGATATTTATTATTATGAAAATCACCAGCCAGGATAGTTAAGGATTATATTATAATAGACCGGCTACTGCAGTTGTAACTGCACCCAGCTCGGCTTGTTGCTATAATTTTTTTAGACTAAAGATTCTCACATTGAATTAAGAATTCTATTCACCTCCAACTAATGCAATATTATGTATGAATATAAAAAATGATTCTACTCATTCACTCTCTTAAACATTTAGCTCAGGTTTATTTCAAACATCATCGCCCACCCCACCCCACCATCCTTAAATTATACTGACACACACCAAGCATATTTGGTTACGTTGGCTGGTGCCATGGATGGAATGTCTTTGAGAAAGGAGTTTATTTCAGCTTTTTGAATAGAAGAGTATGAAAGCCTTTGAACTTGACTTGGCAGTATGCCTGCCCAATTTCTGTTTATTTGACTTGGTTAGTTTTCTTCCTATTTTTAGAAGAATTAGAGCCTACTTGTATGCATACAACTTCAAATAAACATTAGCAGTCAACATAGTAGAACCACGAAAGCTTGTGCCTGTAAGATAAGGAGGCACGATGTAACTTTGAAAATAATTTACAGATCGCTGAACTGAATGAATCGAACCAACCATACCACAGCAGTGTTGAAGTACATAAAAAGTAAAGAAAAATCGTTAAGTTAAAAGCAAGTCAAAGTCAATTGTGCCATGTAATGCCAACTCTACATTATGTATGTAGAACCTACTGGAGTGACGGAAAACTTTATTTAGTGCGATGCAGGAGAAAAGATGAGAGAGAGGTGAACAACGGAACATATTTAATGCTTTATCAAAAAAATAGCACTCCTCGAATGGTAAACAAATCATGTGTCTTGTTAATGATTTTAGTTGGCACAACTTAACAAGGATTAGCACCTTGCTTTTCCAGGTCTGAAATTACATGGTGATGGAAAATCAACTTGACAGACATAAATACGTGTCATTGAAATGAAATGTGATGGGAGAATGCTACATTTGCACCACCGTGTATAATGTACTTTATGCACTTTACTTGATGATCCAAAATCCTTACCTCCACTCTCTTACGACAACAAGCCATGGAGGCAAATATGTCGTAGCTGTATATAGCTCCGAGAATGACGGACGTTCCATCAAATGCCTTTCCACATCCACGACAGACATAACCACCATACTTGCCGGAGAGACAGTGCATGCAGATTGCTGTTAAATAGCGGATGTTGTTAGTCCCGTCCGCGCCTGCTGGGGCTGTGGTCATCATCTGTTGGAAAAAATCACAGGTCATTAATAAACATTGGTGCTGATTGTATACGTTACTGGCAGCAATACATTATAGTTTGAATGAGTAATGATGTTACTAATGTTGTTTAATGAAAGTTATAACATCTATGGATGGCTGACATAGTCAAATCAAATGAAACGAAGCTGCTTATATAGGATAGCTTGCCAAGTTTAGTAAAAACCGTTGCAACGTATATATCAAGACAGCTGCAGGCTGCAGCACTTATCCAATATCTCGCCCATACTGACTGACAGCTTCGGGTAACACTTGCTTTAATTGCAAATGTTGCAATATGCATCAAAACAACTTAATCTTCTCCAATATTATTGGCACGAAGCATCAAAACAAAGCAGGTACGTTCAAACACAACTGAAGGTCATGGCAAGTTTTATTCAATGTATTATGTGGTAACATTTTGTCATTCAGATCGCAATCGAAGATTAATTCTTCATTAAACAAGCAAATTGCAAATCCTGATGTTTCTCCGAAAATCTTAATCGAGTCCTATTCTCTAATTAATGCATCGAAGAACGCTTTGAATAATAATTTGGTAAACGAATCAATCCAGAAATCTAAAGTATGTGCACTCCCTCCAAACAAGGCGTGTATACAAGTTAGCTGGTAGCTTACAAGTTCATGAGTTTAATGTCCAAACAATCCAATATTTCATGTTGTATTTACTACAAAGGTTGGATCACTACGTCATATCGCAATCTATTCGATACACGTTATTTAAAATAACTTACTTCAGAAATTAAGCATTATTATATTCTATTCAATGGTTCATATAATTAAGCTCCATTTTTCGTATCCAATGAATCGAATTGTACATACATTTCAACCGACAAACCAACCTCTTCTTTCGCTTATCATTGCCCATTGATTTCATATTTTAAAGCAAACTCTTCCAAATATCGGTACAATAAAATAAAAATAACAAATGAATGACTTGGATTACACGCGGGATATGAAAGCTAGTGCAACATCACAAGCACACATTCAATTCCAACCGAAATCAAATATATTATTCCACAAGATTAATCAAAAATATGATCATAACTAACATATGTGGTCTCAGACGAGGCACGTCACCCAGTCTTACTCAAATTATCAAAACCAAATAAAAACTATTACAGAACAAACATGGATAACATCAAGTACATACATGTTATGCATATCTTTACTTAACAAAGGTCCAGGTCACCGGTCAAAAACTAATAAAACCAAACCAAGATAACAGAATAGGAGTGCATGGTCAATAATGCATCTGGTCTATCCATCTGAGATGACGATGACATAAACTCTGTACACATTACAAAGTAAACCAGTCTAATTTTAGTAGCTGACCTGCCCAACTGACATATGCTGGACGGACCCACATTCATGATCATGATTCAATTTTAAATTATATTAAGCCAAACCCAGCCTCGCCCATTTTATTTTGTCCATCAGCCACGTAGAAATTATTGTATGCACAACAGAGGGACCGATCAAATCCATATTTGGAATACAAGACTACATAATGCAACAACTTCACGACATGTAAGGCAGTTGTAGTTGTCAGACTAGATCTCGTTCCATAACAGGTTTTAAATTAACGAATAATAAAAACAAATGCCCAGGCTACTTTAATAAAAACCCTCCCTGATGTATAAATTGAGCCAGAAGCAGCTTAGTCAACCGAGCTTGCAATCAACCCTTCTTGTTTTACGAGGCTGTTTCATACTCCATGCATAGCATACTGAAAACCAGCTTCTAGAAGCTTTCGATTTGAATTACTTATTCCTTTCAAGCTTTAGCTAGCTTCCCATTTTTACGACAGGATCAGACCACTTCGTGAAAAAAAGTGAGAAACAACGAGAACCAGAACCTACCCCAACGTAGAATTAAGTTACCCTATCCGTCCTCCTTCCCTCTATCTGTACTATTCCAGACCCAGACCCTACTTTATTATTACGGATCTATTCACCCTCACCCCCTCCATCCTCTTTCCAACTAGCTCATCCTACATAACATTACCAACCGGGTCAGCTCTCTTTTGCCCAGAGGACATCACCACATCACATCAGTTCACATTCAACCCTTGGAGAGATAAGGCAGATACTCAATGATGGGGAAAAGCAGACAGACAGATCGAGGGGATAGGGGATGTCAAGATATTTTTGGGACAGACCAAACATCACATGTACATGCAACATGAAATGAGTAAAGAAAACTTCAAACTGGTTCCGAAACTTGGACCAGGATCTAACACTGACTTTTGTACTTCTATTATCTAATTATCGAATCAACTAATTCATTTCTACAGTATCAACCTGATGCAGTCAAGGAACAATAAATAATGCTGACTGAGAGAGAAGCCATCTGCATATTAAACGGATGCAGGAAAGCAGCATCCTTGGTTCATTGCATGATAGCGAAAGTTTTACCCTATCTTATCCAACAACGCATCTATGCAACCGACTGCATGACTTCTCGATTTATTTCCATCCATTCCAGTCTAGCCTATTTTTACTTTTATGAGTTTTTTAAGTGAGCTTAATTGCATAGTGGAGGGACATAAAAATCGACTTGACATGACACAAGCAACCGGATGTTACAGGCCATTCATTTTCACAGTAGTCGGGGTTCCTTATACATGAAATGAATAATATTCAGCAGTTAAGGGAGCAAAGAAGAATAAAGTACCCACTTCATTCATTCATAAACAACTGCATGCAACTGCTGCACATCATCTTCCTTAGTGGAAGTGGTAGTGCCCATTCACGACATCACGACCTTCTCCAATGTGAATAATGTTGACTTAATTGCATTTAGGAACTGAATGGGGTTCAATTAAAATTAACAACCCGACTACTGTTTATCAAGAAGGGTTCACATCCATCCCTAAATTTCCCTTATTACTCACCAAGATCCATTGATCAATCCAACACTGCAGATCGAACGTATGTATTTTACGATGACCCTTGCCCAGCAATGGCAGCGGACGACGTAGTGCAGACAGCAGATAACTGTGTTCTTCGATATCCAAATGCCAACTAACAGCTATACATGCAAATCGTAAAGAGGCGTGATCAAAGACACTAAGACCCAAATATAACTCATTAAAACCGGTGGATCAAAATTATTTTAGTTATGTACTGACGCAAATCAGTAACCCTAACCAAGGACAACACTCTTTTTTACAATGGTACCTTGTTATTCATACGAAAACCGGTCCTGGACTTCTCCATTATAGTACAATAAAGTTTTCCTTTTAACACGTGATGGGATTAGAATTTATGCAATGCATTGACGAACTGCGCAATTATTTTTTAGAGGATAGGTGATGATGGTGTGGCCATTGTTTCCATGTCCTAGGTCAATTAAATTAGCAATGATACTTGGAAGAGTACTAACAGCAATGTTCAAACAGGTCTTTGACAACGTTTGTGGTATATTTGAACATAATAGGTTCACTCAACTTAACCTTGATCATTCAAGTTTTAAAATTAGACAGTGAATTTCGCTAAAGTCGGTCTTTTATAAAATTTAGATGTTATGCCGAAGAAGACTGATTCAACGTCGTGCTGAGTCTCCCTCGTTAATTCATGCATCTTATGTTCGTATAAGGTTTATATTTCCAGTTACGACAAATTCCAAAAAGTAATGATGATTGCAAACAAACATCCATCCAAACTTGAAACGCAATGAATTAAACCAACGTATACGGAACTTCAATCTGATGAATTGATTAGTCTTCAATTTCAGTAACCTATACAATATGCATACATAAGGAAAGCCTAAGCATAAGGATAACCTACCTTAATCGATTCCTTTCCATACTCTTTTGGAGCAATGAAGAAAGTTCCATCGATCAGGGGATATCGATCATAGATAACCTGGAATTAACGTGCACGTAGAATTAATTCTTATCTTCGTAGAATGTCTGCGAAAATACCGAAGGATCATTTTTATACAAAGGACTTACCATGCTAGACTGGCAGCAGCAACAATTTACTTTGGTCATCCGTTGGTTTTGTAAAGTGGTAAGCACCACAAATCTCATTTCATCATTCCCATGTCCGTCATCGTCCATCTGGGAAAAGCAACAATAGAACAATATTACAAAATGAAGAAACAAATGTACAAATGGGGTTTTTACAAAGAGCTCTCATAATAAGAGAACAAAACAAGACAATTATGGTCAATTCTGATTTTCACAAATGAATAGCCAAAGAGAAAGTACAAGAAAATCCAACTACGATATTCAACGTTGGTAACAATGTTGTCTCTATTCACAGCTCAATAGCTCATCATGAACATCATACCTGTGTATGTAACACGTTTAGTTACCCATATTTCCTTAGATGACTTTCTTTCGCACTTTCACATGTCCGCCTACGACCTAACAACGGATGAGACTTACTGGTTGCAGAATAAAGACATCGGAATAAGACAACCAGGACATTCACCTTCTCCTATACTCCCATCCAATCTTCCCACACAAAGGAAGCTTTCTCTTATGCCACATCCAATTAGTGCAGCTAACGAGATACATACAAATTCAGGTGATACAAAAGGAAGACATGTCATGTCATATAACATAAGTAAAAGCATGTTTTGCTAAAAATGCGGTAAAGTTCGTTTATATAAGCTTGCAATCTATCGTCTTCCGGGAATACAACATCCAATCCAACTTTGTAACAGAAGCCTTCAGAAGTTAATTACTACAATTCTCGAAATTCATTAACTGCTGAAATGTATCAAAGTTTTCTGCTCCGATGTAATGAGGTTGATTTTATATTTCGCTAGAAAGATAAATATGCTTTCGACTTGACATGAAACTACATAGTATTCATTGTTGAAGTAAGTGAAGCAAGTACACCAACATATGTAAGGGCGCCCATAGAATAAGAAAAACAAAATAACGGGACCAATTACACTAATAAGAATACATACAATACTGAAAAACTCCCTAATCATCACATCGCTGGCATTTTTTCCAAAATATGGGAACAAAGTTTGTTCAACAAACTAAGTACATACACTAAGTACCTAAATAAGTGAACAGATAATGGAATGTTTTATAAGAAACGTGATTGAATTACACAAAAAAAGTTTCAAAAATGAAGTCACATGGATAGAGACACGCAGTTACAATAATAACGAAGAAAATATATTCACATATTTTCCCAAATTCAATCGTGATTTGTTCTTTTTTAATATTTCCTTCATGTGCAAAAAAGGAAATCATAAGTTTTCCAATCTATTTGCGTAAATTGAGAGAAAGCTCTACTGAGCCTTTCCAAAAGTTATTAGATTTGTCTTTCATCATGCATGTAACTTGGCAGGAAAAACGTAAAAGGAGACCAACTGTTGCTTTCTCCATACAGAAGTGTGCCGACAGCAGTCGGTCTTTGTACTGTCAAGTAATAAGCAGATTCGATTGACAGATTCTTGTTTGCCAATTCGTGGAAAGTTTGCAAAGGAAATGTTCTACTTTTTTGGATTGGAGATGTATAATGGAATGACATGATTTCGTTCTCAGCAACAATCCCAGCTTGTACAAGCTCAAAATAGCTTTTCCCTTCACGTTCCCTATGCAATATCCAGGTTTCTACCTTTCTCCTAGCAATATCACATGTGTATAGATACAAGATACATGCAACAAGACTGAAATCACGAGCACTCTTCATGCTCAATTCCAAAACATATTCTGGGAAGAAGGGGTATAATAAGCATTACCCAGCCCAGCAAACATTCTTCTTTTCTTGTTCAAACTATGATCAGAGTAAATTCGAACAAGAATATTGATCCTCAGCACGACAGTTAATGTTCACGTATAAGCTCCAACTTCAATTTTGGTGGAATGACTCACTCAACCGGCATGCCGAGCAACAACACGAACGAATGCCTGACAAGAAACGTCCTTGAGATAAAAGAGGAATCTAACGAATTCAGCTACCAACATCAAATCATGGACAAAATCAAGTCGCTGGAGAAAGCACGAGTATGTAGCATGGAATAACCAATTTCTATGAAATGGGCTTCTAATTTATCATATCTTAACTCTGTAATCAAATCCACCCTATGAAAGTTATCACAATCACAGTATTTACATAAATGAGAAAGTAAGCTGTGATTTAAACGTGAACATGTATGTATTAATATAAAGCCAGGAGAAAGTAGAGCAAGAAGTGAAAATCTAAAACATGCACAATTTATCATCCTTTCTTTCTTGTGCCATTAATGTAATGTTCTCCACGTCTCTACGATTGTCACACTAGTACAATCCACCAGTTGATCCTCATGTCACGTTTCTTCACACATCCAGGAAAGGGAGAAATCTTCAAAAGTGTAAAATAAAGCTTGGAGATATATAAAGAATTAACTTTAACCTCAGAACAAACAAATAGCTTTCCCCAGCCTCGCTTATTGTCTCTCCCAACCCATTACATTAATTAAATAGAGCGAACCTTGTTTATAGCGAAATAGTTCATTGCCCTACTTAATTACTTTAGAACTTTTAAAAACTTTTTAAAATAAATAAAACAAGCAAGATAAACAATAAACAAGCAATCCAAGTCCCCATTTTATCAGGAGACAATATTTGTCAGCAACAACAACGTTGTGGAAGAGAAAAGGAAAGCAAACAGGAAATTATAAATGTTTAATAACCCTCGAGCCCGGACAAAACACTTTTTTAAAGCAAATATTTTTTGGAAAACTCTTGGGAAATTGGGTCACGAGAGTGATGGAGAAAGTACAAAATTAAGTACTTGTTGACAGCCTCTCCAAAAAAGTTTCAACCGTCGGTTAAAAACTAAACTAGATTGGCATAATTCTGAATTAGTTGTCAACTTATCACTTATCTCATTGGTTGGAACACAAAATTATAAATGTAATTTATATCATGGCAAGCCATGACAAGTGGTTGAAGAATTTGATGCCGATTGGTCTGCAGTGAAGTAAACAATTTATTAACTGGGTCAGGGAACTACCCGGCTTGGGTTTTCTGATGCAGGTTACTGAACTCTGAAATTCGGTCGGAAGATTTCCTTCCAGAAGCTTTCGACTTTGTGCTGTACAAAACCGAAACCGCGAAAGTGATACGTATTTCCCTCAACTATTACATACTTTAACTAGTAGGAAAGAAGCAGTAGCAGAGCTCATGAAATTCTTTCAAGTATAGGTAAACTACATAGGCAACTGACTGACAATGTACTATTCTGTACTGGTATTGTTGAGGTTGCGGTTAATACCCGATTGCGACCTCCATTCCTTCGCACAATATTTGCAACGTCGTACTATAAATCAGATCAGGGATGGGTGGATTTATTGCGGAAGGATATCGTATGAGTACTTGAATTGGGTTACACAGGGTTACATACAAAAGTTGACTTTCACCGAGATGGAATGGAAATAATGGTGAGAAACTAATCATACACTACACCGATACAATGATCAAAGG
>JAQIWQ010001424.1:0-10830 GCA_034695825.1 Folsomia inoculata
TACACACTAAGATATAGATGCAAATCTACACGTACAACTTTTGTTTGTTCTTTGCCCAAATTAAGGTTATTCCAACTGCGGAGACAAAAACCACAAAGGTAAATTTATTTGAAAGTGATTGCAAGGTAAAACTCAAACAGTTTTTTATTTGCTTGTGGTTCATTATATCTTTTCGCCATCACATCACATTACTCATTATTCGTCGCTTTGCTTTTGTGTGCCATTTCTTCCCCTCGGCCTGAGACAGATTACTAATTGCATGTCCATGAATGGCTAATTTTTCCCAGGGCCCCATATGTGTGGATTGAATTGAGCTGCGTTTTCGCTTTACCATATTCGTTACTTTATTCATTTCAACTTCATTATTACTTCATTTAAAATCTGTGTAAAACTAAACCGCTTCCCCTTTAGTTGCTTTGGTACCTCTATCTGTGAAATAGAATAGTAGTACGAACCCCTCGACTCAGTAAAACAACCAACTGCCATTCTGGTAAAATGTGTACCAAGCAGATGAATTTCGTGAAGGTAGGTGAGGTAACTGCCAGAGCATAAAAATTTGAAATGCGTAACAAACTGCGCTATAGTAATGGATTGTGGAAACCAGACAGAATTTGCAGACATTGCAGAAATAAAATGTACAACCCTCACGCAACGCAGGATCAGCCTAGTGCCGTAAAACATAGCATTGTTAAACTGCAGAGTTTCTTATTGTTCCAAGTACACCGTTCTGCAAAAGCCTACTAGTTATAATATAAGAATTACTAAAAGGTAGTGCAACAAACAGGTAAAAAAACCAAGTATAGTTATTAAGGTATGTAATATTTGTACGATAGTGATACCAATGTGAAACAAACTCGCAACGCGTCTAAACCATGCATCTGCTTCCTGAAAGGCACTAAAGTAAAGATTTGAAGCATATTTTGCACGGTTATTAAACATTATCCATCTGACTCCTGGGCACTATTATATACTATTCTCACAAAATGATTGCCTCAATGTTCACAGTTGGGAGGATTAAATTAAAGTGTTTGGATTTTGGCCAGAATGTGGATTGTATCATATCGCATTGAATGGTATCCGAAGTGGCCTCTAGCTATATGTGCCTACTTAGTTCATGGAATGATTAATTAACAAAACCAGCCAATTTGCAAATTGTCTTTGCGTAATTGAACTGCATGATGACAGTGAGGCACAAGGAAATATTTTAATTGAATTTTAACACCCTCAATTTTTACCACTCATTCGAAAAATAGCAAAGATGTCTAAAACTGCCAAATTGCATTGAGGTTTTGAGTCAAATGCACGAGTCAACCCAATGTCCATCTAAAATGCTTTTATCCCCCTCGATTGAAAACAATTCCCACAACAGCAAGTTTTTGAGTTACGGTCAATTATCCACAAGCATGACTTGGTAATTTTAATGAAATTTCGGCCATAAATATGAGTTAAGTAAGTTGCATCAAGTCGCTTCCATTTTACGACCTTTTTTATACCTTTTAGAAATGCGATATTATGATGTGGCAAAATTCAATTGTTCAACTCTTTTTCTTGAGAAAAGTTCCTACCACTAGCATGGGACCTTGATGTACCTATCTACAGACCATTAAACCATCAAACTCTATGTAAAATGAACAATTCATTCAAAAACAATTCAGTTAACAACTTGTAAGATCCACGCCGTCCTTTCTTCCGTTCTGTGTCAGATGAAGGAGCGAACTCTTTTCAAACGTAAAAAACTCGGCTGTATTGTTCTCTCCCGTACTAAAGCGTCTCAGGTCTCAGCGTCCCATTAACAGCAAAGTTTATTTACGGACAAAATTGCCATTTTCATCCCTGCATACTTTAGATTTTTTTCTTTCCTGTCAATTTTAATGGCTTTAATTCCTGTTCATCTACTCTAACTCTATTAACAGAGAACACAAATAAGCTGAAGAGGGAAGCCTAAGCATTGTCTGGACAGACTGCACTTCTAAAATTGTAAGCATACACATAGAGATACACACACACGCCATAAAATAAATACGAGCAACAATACATGAGTAGAACAACAATAAAGAGAACCATTAACCAACAACTTGATTAACCGATGTATGTAGGTTTAATTGCAGATTTTACTAGATAAACACGTTCCACTTACTCAACCTTACTACTTGTAATTTTAAAATGAGACATGATGAGATTATTGTACTTACGGACAGGCACCAACTTGGGGTCAAATAGTTCCGTTTTCGCCTCTAACTCATCCAACCTTAATTTGACTGCCCGGATTCTCCTCCCAACTTGATCAGTGAGAGTGGCCGTTTCAGAAAATATGTCGGCTGCATGATCAACCAATGCAGCAAGTTGACGAAAAACATTGACCAACGTTTCATTATTGACAGCGATAAACTCGCACTCGTACTTTCCTTTGAGCTCCAGTTTGCCATCGCTGCAGTTAACTGGAGCCACGGACCGATGAACTAATGGCATCACGAAGAACGATTTTGATACTGTTCATGAATCTCAAACAAAATTCTTCTGCTCTACTTATTCAAGCTGCTACATATTGAGATTCTGACATTAGGGTTTGAGTCCTAAAAAAACACACCACATTTTGCATTTACTAAAAACGCTGAAACGCTTGATTAAACGTGTGAGATGAAACGATGCGTTAATTTTGTGAGATTCCTATATCAAACAATCTCACTCTCTCGCATCCCACAATCCAATTCCCTTAACAGAAAATAAGAAGACTTCACTTCACGCTTAATGTCAATACCACAACTTCATCATGCAACGAAGCTTGACTTTTCACCTTGTTATCGAGCATAACATTGCCAAAAGTCAATCCTCACAGATAACTCAGCTATATTATCTATAAAACATTGAGTGACCAGTATAATAGAGTACCACGTAATATTTTTAGCAATTGTTATGGGGCAGTAGCCATAATAATTCTAGAATTTGTTTTCTAGGGATGATGAGAAGCGATGTCGTCCTTCCCTTTTCGAATCTTATTATCAACTGTCTTGCCATCATCATGGTATCGTGGATAGATCGGCGTATTTAGGGGTGTTTTTCCACCACCACGACGACTACCATCACCATACCACGACCATCAACCAAAACCAAACCAACATAATATACAAACGTCGTTAAATATCAAGTAGTAGAGAGAAGAGAGGTTGTTGTTGGTGGTGCACAAGTATAATTTAGAGGCTTTTAGGGGATTGAATCCCAATGCAGAGGGTGAGTTTTAAGTGTAAAGATACAGGGTGGTGCCTTTTCAAAATACAATACCGTTAATGCAAACCAAGTGCTCGTACTCACAGTGTACTTGTCCACTTTAGTTTCCTTACTTGGTTTCCTTGTTGTTGGATTCATGACATGGACGAAGGGCTTGAAAACCATCCATGCATCCGTCGTCTCTCCTTGGAATGAACTGCTAGTTCTTGATGCATTACTTGCAGCACGGCCTTCTCCCCAAGGAGGGAAAGCACGCCTAACGCATAGGATCATTTTAATGCTCATTGCATCAATGGTGATTTTCCCTCGCTCATTCTGCAGCAATAACAAGCCTGTAAAAATCATACATCTTTCTCCGATTGGGATGACATTAATGAACGCATCTGCTTCAAAATGTGTGTATTAGGGAGTGAAAATTGAAAGGTTTGAAAACTACTATTTTCTTGGTGTCATAGTTTGAGTTGGTTGAATATGCAACGATTCCTTTTGACCGGACCAGAGTAGGATTCATGCAATTTAAATTCACACAAAGGTGCTGTTGTCATTGCATGAACTATGATAAACTCTTTGGCCTAGAACGTTAAAACAATAAAGTACGTTGTTTTTAGTTTATGGTGTCCTTTCCATGCTACATAGCAATTTTTCTATTGTTGTGTACACTACAATAACACCACATTACGACCCTTCAAGGCTCACTCTACTGTAGTAACAATTGTACTTTGAATACTATGAACAACATTTGTCTGATTCAGATCAATAATCCGGAGAAAAAACTCTTATAGATGCCACTTTTTTGTCTGCTTGTTAGCACCGTGGCTGCATGATGTTACAATTTACAATCCTTCCAACGAATTGATGACCAAGTTAACTTTTTTGTGTGCATGCATACTTTCTAGGACTGTGATGTGATAAGTAAAATTATCTTGCTTTCAACTCGTTTTCATTGGGATTTGAATGGACAAATGAAGGATGGGAAGCGAGTATTTTAGATTTAATGAAGTGAATTTTCTACAATCAGTTATGAAATGAATGCCCAAAATATATTTAGCTATTCAGTAAAATATACTCATCCCGATATTAATGGATTATAATTATTTGCCCCTGCTTAATTTCTCACCGTCCTGCTCTTTCCATTTATTTGTTTATGATCTTACCGGATTTCATATCATGACTACGAGATTTGAGTTGTTCCAATAAATCATTATTATTATTCATCTCCTACGCAAATTAATTACCGGATTAGTTTGGAGCCCTAATGCACTAATTGGCTGAAAGTAATACGATCAATCACTGAGCCAATTTCATTCGACGACGGAATCTGAATCCTGTCTGAATATTTCCTAGGCTTCGAAAGCATGAGAAGGCATCATTCATGACGACTCCCTGGCGTTGTTTTATGACCATTCCCACACTTGCACATTATCATACCACCACGACCACCACATCCTTCTCATTTATTTACTGCTATTACGACAACAATAAATAAATAATAAATGGTTTGTTACATCTCTCACCTTCTTCCAGTCCAGTTTATCAAAATGCATCCAATTTCCAACCACAGCGAGAGAGTTTCACAGAGAGGGAAAGAAGCTGGTAGATTTATTACATGAATTCATCCTCATCCTAAATTCCATTAACTATCTATAAACAGCAACCTGTAAAGTAAACATTCAAGCCATGCACTCTTCTTTCGTTCATTCTCATTATTAGAACCCAACTAATAAAGTCATAAGTCATAACGTAGGAAATATTGAGCCATATCTTAATTGGGCTGAAATTATCGAGTATATCTATTGTAACTGTCTAATGTAATGTGTGTAGGAGGGAAATATTAAGTTATTACCCCGGAGGAAGATCCATAATTGCAAAAGAACTATATTTATATGTAGAGACACCGAACATTGTATTCCAGTCCACGATGGATTCCAAGAGGACAAGAAAGACTTAGCATTTGTAACACCCAAGGGGTTACTTGCTTGAACATAAGATGAGACAAAAACAACGATTGCCTTCCCTGTGGAATTCTTACTGGAGCTGGAGGCGATGAATTCTTTCAAGATGAACAAACTACATTTTCTTGCAAGCTATTCTGGGCAGTCATCTCAATCATACCTTAAATTTACATTACATACTACAATTTCTACTATGCTGTATATATTCCGGTTGGTATTTTAACTTCCAAGCAGCTTTATGCGTTGAAAAGAAGGCTACAAAATCATTCACTACTACATATTTTATGCAAAGTCGGATTTCAACACTCTGGAAAATATCTGCAACCATGACGCGTATCGTAGCTAATTTTCATGGCGTCCAAATATTTCTTCGAAGGATGAACACCAGCCAAGCCATACAATTATCTCAACTTTGGTTCATCAGCACACCTGACTGAAATCTTGATGCATGTTGCCTGCCACCACGCAAACCTTGATCCATCCACTGTTTAAATACCCTGCGGTAATAATGTTGTTGCTTGGTCGGTAGTTGGTTTGAGGAGTGAACAAGACAAGGAGAGATGAATATCTGTGAAAACTTTAGAGACGCCAGACACTGAAGTGCAATGACGAATTTACGTCGGCTTGCACACTCATCCATCTAATTTCCATTAGCAATTACTTTAGACACAAATCTTCGTGTTTTGCACCTTACGCACTTTTCAAACTTGAGTGGTTTACAAGACAAAAGCTTGACATTACAATAGCAGACATTTAAATACCTACTCAACGTCTCATTCGTAACCCTGCAAAAATAAAAGTTGAATTTTAAATTATACATAGAAAATTTTCATGCACAGGTTGGCTTGATTGTATCCCTATAACTTCCAACGAGCCAATTTAAACTAATTCATGTCATTTGATTTGGTGGTTTATCAAAGTCATGCAATATGCAAGAATGTCATTTGATTTAATCTTATGCATTGTTAATGTCGTGTAATGAATCCCATTATGTGTGCACAGCATGTTATTTATGCCATACCATTGATCATGATTTTGCAGATTTTGTCGTTATCAACATCAACCTCTTGAAATTTTCCAAGCAGTCGAGACTTGCAACTGCTTGATATAAAGGCCCTTGTCCTTACCATTACGATATGAAGTGGGCATCATTATGACTGCAATTAAAAATACTATAGTGTCTTGTTTATAATTATCGGAATGTAATTTTCCCCTTTTATTTTTTCAGCATCTCATTGTTTTGTTTACATTATGGAAAAAGTCTACGGTTGGAGATATGTTTGTAGGGACATATCCTTCTGCTATGCATTTGAATGCTTTATTACACTCAATCTTTGTTTATTCCTGGTTGAAGAGCTGAAGTTAGACATGGTTTGAAGTGTAAGGAAGTAAAGTAAAGACTTAGAAATCAGAGGAAATGCCGAGAACTCAAAATAAAGTGGGGGATAATTTTGTAACTGTAATGAGCGTCTTTTCGCTTGGTAAATTCTGAGTGGCTCCTTCCTTGGTGTAAAGTTATCCTCTGTTGTTCAAAAGTGTAGTAAACTATGGTCTTCTGTTTATTTTATGGGTGCACTTGCGAACGGATAAATATTCATTAACATTCTGTAAAATGCAAATGGGGTTTTCCTAACGTTTTGTAGGATGTGGGCAACTATCGTTAAATGATGCAACTTTTTGCAGTTTAATCACCGCACTGTTTAAAGAACCTTGACATGTCTTAAGCAGCGTCCTGGAATCGATCAGCACAAGATAGCATGCTGTGGTGATATAGGATAGAAATCTCTTTGTTGAGCGACCTGGAAGGAAGTAAAGGTGTTGGTTTTTAAACTAACATCACTAATACCATTACCACCCACCTATCCCTGCCAAAGATCAGGTTTGCGTTTATTTTACAAATAAACTGTTCATCTGCTTTCGAAATGTCCATATTGTCAGTTTCGTTTGTGGCCACCCTTTCGGCAGATGTTCCATCTTCTCTTCTACATAGTTGGCTCGTGCCTACTCATTTACTCATTTATTTACTTTAAGAAGCTAATAACATTCAAGTCCTTTCTAATTGTAAGAAGTTCAAAACTTCACTTGGTTGGTGAATGGTGAGTTTTATGTTTCATCAGCATAATGCGTGACGACTGCAATATGCTGTGGATAATTCGAGTTTTAGGTGATCTGTTGTTTTTCCAATAAATGCAACTGTTTCCTTCCTTTGTTCCCAAATTGAACAGTACATGTACAATACCTGAAAGTCTATATAATTCGCAATAAGAGTAAAGTGAACGGTTTGCATAAAACTACTGCACGTCACTATGCTGTACGCAATGTATGCTTTTCTTATTTTCTTTACGTAAATAGTCAGACTTTATTGGCGATATAATTAGGATCAAATATGCATTCGTACATCCTGACGCAGTGGAAAGGACCACACTTTAGTTTTCTCTATGTATTGATTGGCTGTTGTTAAATTCAGAGGTGTCAAGCAAGTTTTAGCATCTTTGGTGGTTTTAGGGTTACGTTCATTATGGAAATTGGAAATTAATTGTTTTCATTTCATGTTCTGAACTCATCCCTCTATGGCAGTTGCAGTAGCGTCCGTTAGCTCAAAGCTGGGGAGTTTTTGTGTAGGAATGGTGGTAGTGTTGTTATCATTTGGAGATTCACCAATATCAACCTCAAACTGATTTTGATTGTCTTGCATCGAGTCTGGAGTTGTATTCGTTTGGTCAAGGTCGTCTTCTGGGTGCGTTGTGGTTGTGTGGGTGGCGTTAGTTAGTGTAGAATAGTTTTCTTGGGCTCGATAGTCACTGTCAATATCGTTACCGACACTGCTACTACTATTGTCCTCATCCTGCGGTTGGGAAGCGGTTGAATTTGGTTTTATTGCACCTAAGTATTCCATAAAATACTTAAAACATAAAACTGTATAGAGGAAGTAAACACCTTTGTACTAAAAATGAACCCTAACCAAATGGTATAGCATAGCAGTCCAGCATGGCTGATATCAGCAGTCAAGAATATAAATTGACATTGTCCGCTAATGTAAAATGTAACGCCACAAGTTCTACAGATTTACTTTTCTATAGAAATTGGGCACAATCTTAAAAAAGGAACACCAACGATGATAATGAGTCTGCTAAAAGTGTTAAAAGATGCTGGGATTCGTTTCTGCTAGAGCAATTCAGTAAACAAGCTAAACAAACAACAATGCCATCACTTTTTTATTTGAAAGCAAAACCGTGACGCCATTACTGGGTTAGGTATAGTGATAGTGGTAGGAATTTAGGCATTCAGAACACCTCAAATCTTTACTTTTACTTTATTTTAAAATTCACCACAGTCTGACTATAAGTAATAATGAACTATAAATTTCATGGCTAGTATTAACCTCATGTATGCAAATTTATTCGGATCGATTTAATGAAATATAAGTGATACATGACCACGCGATATGGGAGTTGTAACGTCAATCCAAACAAAGCTAATGGGTGTCTGTGCATTGCTTGAAAGCCAAATTAATTTGCAATGCAACCATTGAAAACCGTCCTTATGCGGGTGTCTTTAATTAAACATGTGAATATGAGGAGGTACAATTACCTTCGGGGTCGGCACTGACAGAGCCGCTATTTTCTCCAGTGGCGAAGGGGTCACCCATTTCGCTGTCTGCTTTTGAAGAGCTTTGCCACATGGGAAGAAAGTTGGAAAACATGTCTGCAATACGTGAACCATTCATTCAGTCTTCAGCATAAATTATTCTTAGCTAAATTTTATATAAGAGCTGGAAAATGAGTGTCCTTTTAATCTATTATCTGGATACAAGAGCATTGGCCGATTGATTGATCGCGGATCGATTGATTCAAGTTCAAATAAAACAGTCTATCTACACACTATGCATTTCGCCGTACTTATTTATTATGACATTACGAATAATGACATTATGTTATGGGCATTTAATGGCAAGTAAAAATGCTACGAAGTAATTCAGAAAAGAGAGAAAGAACTGCATTATATGTTCCAAATTCAGTTTAATCAATCAATATTCAATTAAACGACCATGTTCATGTTATTTCAGGAACCTTGATCATCCACAATCTCGTTTTGTGGATTTGAAATGTCTTGTCCAGAGCATTATATTTATGTTCCTACCTGGATATGAGCAAAATCAACATCATGCCCTTCCACTATAAATGAAGAAAGTAAATCTATGAATGCCAATCAAATGCAGATAAATAGGTGCACCGATTACACCCTGCCAGTAAAATTAAGGTTTGGGTCCAATAAAATTCTTTGCTAATCAATATCTCCTCCATGGCAAACCCAACCATTAACCAAGCACCCATCGCTATGATTGATTGGTATCCCCATCCGGAAGTGAAAACATGAATATTTTTTGTCATGGATAATGAACCCTGCATTGTTCTAATGTAATTTCGCTAAGTGAGTAAAGTAATTAAGCCCAACCTCCAGGTCTATTGTTTGCTAACCTGGTTTTTGTTCAGATTAAATGTCATATCACAGTGTGATAATCACACTAAAGCAGAACTCACTAACCTCCATCACCAACACTGTCAGAAAGATATCCTTCCTGTCTCAGAGAATTGAGGACTGAGGGCAACAGCTCGATTAAGTAGGACGTGGGAATATTTGGCTGATTTCTCGATGCGGAACGGATGGCTTGGTCCAATATGACACGGTCTTGGATGCTTAGTAACTCTTGTGAGTGTTGATTTGATGGGTGGCTACTTGGAAGATAATCATCTCCAAGATTTAACTGCAACTTTAGTCGTTCCTATTACATAACAGAAAGAAATAGATTACAATATCATGTACTGAAAAATTGTTCATTTCCCAACAGCACACTTAAAGGGAAGACGGTACTTTCTCTTCGCTTATCCTTTGCTGTTCCTCTTGCAACTGTTTCAGTAACTTTTCTTCTTGCTTTCTCTTTTCTAAGAATCTGTTTTGTTGCTCACGTAACGCACCAATTTCCTCCTCCTCCATTGTCTCCATCAATGACTACAAATAATTAGAAATAAACCATGGGCCTTGTCTTTAAAAAACTGAGCTTTCGAATTGTCTTAACAAGAACCTGCTGCAAAATTTTCCCAACCAAAGCTTCAACTAAAGGCTGAACCTCCTCTTCAAATGAAAACAACTCTCCAGGAAGAACTTGAGTCTCTGCATCCACACCACTTTTTAAAGTGGCAGCAGCCGAACCCCCATCTCCAGCTTTGTAACATTTTTTGGCTTTGTCTGAAGAAAGGGGGTTACACTTGAGATCATGAATGGCATCAGTCTGGACAATGGCGTCCCTTTCGTCGGGAGACACATCGCCGCTCAAGTCTTGTAAAAAGCGTTCAGTCTGAACATGAGTATGTTGACGATCTATCAACTTGATCAGTCCTTTACTAGTTCTTGTTGTAACCCGTGTTGTGATTTTATAACGGCTGCTCCGACCATTGCTACCATCATTATTCCCAGCGTATAAGGTGGAGGACCTTTTTCTTCTTACCTTGGGTTCAACACTTGCCCCATCGCTCATAGCAGGTTTGTTCTCGTTGCCCTATTAAAATGTGGAGAATGTCCATCAGAGAAATGTAGGTCATTAGGTAGTAATGGAATGAATGACATACATTGTTTTCCCCGAGTTTGTTCGTGG
>JAQIWQ010001425.1:0-10824 GCA_034695825.1 Folsomia inoculata
GGATTTCCATGTGGCCTGTTGCCTAACAGAGATGTTAAATTGCAGGAATATTTTTTTGGATTACAAATTACAACTTTCAAAATACCAATTTTAGACAACAAACTTTAGATTGCATTAAGAAAATCCGAGCTACAAATTACAAGTTGTCTAAGGGTTGTCATTCGATCACGAACCATTTGCATCTTCATTTCATCCTCGCCTTCTCTCACCCTTTTGTGGGGTGCCTTAATTCTTGCTGGAGCTTAATAAAGACACAAAAGAGTAGATTTGTATTTATGACACAACCAAAACTATCCCGTACAATAATCAAATGAGAGTAAATCCTATAATACAACACGACCTTTCCAACATCTTTCTGAATGCTTACAATAATGAGTATCTACATTGCAGTCTTGTGATACAAATTGAGAGCAGCCTGAATTAGCTAACAATCGATTTAGCCATTACCTTATTATTATTATTCATGCATTCAATCATATCATTCATGTCATGAATGACTATATTAAATAGCGTGGATGGAGATAACGGAGGTTTACACAGCACCAATATTCTATATATTCTCATCAACCCGGTAGACATACGTATATTCTATGATGACTTTGAGCAGTCAGTCGAGTCATCGATCTAAGGTAAGTACAATTAGATATGAATGAGAAGAACCATAATGAATGATACATTTTGTGAAGCACTATACATATATACTTAATTCTAACCAAATTCATCTCAGTATGAAGCAACTTATTGTACAATGTTAAATCACATCATCCTCCCATCAATCAAATCAAAGCCAGCTATTTTGATTTTCATTTCCGATCCAATAATTCCATGCGGAATCATGAAAACTTTCATCTAAAATCCAATGCACTCTTTAAATTCGTTACTTTACTCGTGTAAACTTATTCATAACTTTATAAGCATGTTGCATATGTAATAATCACGTTCGCATGTTTTTGTGATTTCTCCATGTAATAATCATTACAATCGTCTGAGAGAGATTCATGACTAGTAGTTTTTACCACTTTTAAAACACTGAATCCATTCCACTTAAGAAATTGATCATGATATGATGTGGTTAATTGTATCAAACTTTAAACGTTGGGCTAAAAAATTGAAAAAAACACCCCCTTTAAGCTTTAAAGTGCTATCTATCATCCATCCAATGGCAATGTCTGATAATTATTTACTTGCAACAAGCAAAGCCAAGCCCCATTTAGTTTAGACAAGGTTTATGTCAAGTTAAAAGGTTAAATTCCCCCATTCCTTGCATTACACATTCTGATTACTCATCCTTCATGCAAATACACCACTACTACCACTAGTACCACTACCACTCCACGAAAATTATGACCAAGTTAACAGACTCCAGTCCAGTGCATGCAGTACAGTTGAACCTCCCCGTTATCGGAAGTAAGTAACAGACTAAATATAACAGGACAGACCAGACCACGAGATAATATAGACAGACCAGACAGCTCGACACAGCAATGCAATTTGTTCTCCAACTCCAGTTTGTTCTTCAGAGTTGATTTGGGTTCATTCCAACCCGGACTTGGGACAAGTACGCACGCACGGAACTGCATTTTCTTCATTTTACCACCCACTCCACAGTCAGTTGCATCCCGCTTTCACTTTTCATTTCTTGATTTCAAATCCAAGTAGTCGTGGCCCTCGTCGTGGTCGAGGTTTTCAAAAAACAAGAAGCAGTTGCAGTTATTTAAATTTAAAGGAAGGGGCAGGTTTATTTCTGTTCGGAGGAAAGGATGCAGAAACTCCCAATCATTCTGCTCGGTGTGGGGCTGCTAATTGCGGTGGGTGCGTTTATTGGTGGGTGGTTCGTTTTTCCTGCCATTATTCAGAGCAAGGTGTCACAGGTAAGGGCTAAAGTTTAAATTACTTGATAGAATAGTTTGGGTTTGGCTTGTTGCATTTATCTCATCAAATATTGGTTATTGAGTTGTGTACTTATTAGATATTTACAAATTGTGAGGGGACAGGTTAGTGTGACATTGGTTATTGGTTGGGTGTGTGGTGTAACCAATTTGTTTCTGTGTTCATTTAAAATTCTATTAAATAATTGAATGGGAGGGACAGAGTTAGGTGAAGAGAAAGTGCGTGGAAAGGCATGTTTTCTCTCGTGTTTTCCACACCGGTTGGTATTATATATTCCAAGTTGATACCACTTGGATTGTTGGATTCGAGTGGGTATATGTAGTGACATAGTGTGTGGATCAATAATATAATTTGTAGAGGGGTATAGTCAGAGGGGCTGATGCATTTTTTAATGTGTTGTGTTGGGTAAAAAGCATATTATGCAGGAGTTCGAACCAAGTAGAAAATGAGACTGATTTGTTAACATGTGAAGATTTAGACGACATATTCATCACGAAAATTAATTGATGAAGTGAAAGTAGAATTTCAAAGGTGTTTTAGAAATTTATCGGTTTTTGTTAATTCTGGAAGGTTTAGATTGATTGTAGGGGTGTTATTTATTACCGATCTGTGAATTTGAGATTGATTCGAAGTATTACATAAAAAGCACAGGATGCTGTTAGCGTTCGTTAGTCATTGTTTATTGTTTGATTGTTTGTTTAGATATCGGCGTTTCAAGAACATTTGCTATTTTTGCTAGTGTGATGTGATCATGATGGAAGTGTGTATAAGAGACTTTGTTGAATGAATCATAAAACAACAAACTTGTCCTAAACTGTTGGACTTTACACTTTGTCCTGTCTATATATCGTAAACTTGACTCTGTGATGGATGTGTAAGTAAATGAGTAATGACTGATGATTACCTGACTTCCTTGGCGAAATTTTCTAGTCATATTGTGGTTACGTTTGATCTCCTACCGGTTGTTCTATCAGCTTTAAGGGTTTTGGCTCAAGGATTTGCATCTTTGCATGTCGGTATTATGTTATGTTGGCAAATGTATGGTTAGTATTAAAGATTTAAGAAATGGGCTACTTTTGCTTGCCAAAATATTGCCAGGCTGCATATGTAATTTGGTATAAATAATTTTACAATGCCATCCCAAGAAGAAAGTGGGTCTTTAGGTACTAATTTCGTATAATATTTGCGTAGCGTAAATATCTAAAGAGTATGCTTGATGGAATGATCGAGTCTGGAGTCTCAATCTATTGGTTTATTCAGATGTCTAGCAGGTCTTGATTTTATAATTTTGATTTTTAATGAATCAATGTCGATCAAGCATTTGAAGTTTTGAAAAGAAGGATGTTGACTGTGCTTTCAGAAAGTAATTATCTTTCTGAGAACAGGGAATGTACTTTATGAAGTTAGTTGTGTCTATTGTATCAAAATAACCACATACATACATCCATGACGTTTGTGCCATGCACATTTCAATTTCAACCATGTACATGCGGAGTGTTAATTCATTTTGGAATTGGACTTTATCCAACATTTTTGGTTTGACATATTCTGTAACGGTGGATTTGTATGACTGGGCATGACACCAACAAATACTTGGCAAATAATGAGCAAATTAAAAGTAATCAGTGTCGACCAATGTAAAATATACAAACGGATGTTGTTTTCAATTTTTGCCCTGTTATATTTATTACTCGTGGATTTATGAATTAAATTCATTAATAAATTATAATCAACCTAATTGTATGAGGAGGAATTATTGAGATTTACTGAAGACGAATTGGAAAAATATGAAGTACCTTATGTCAATATCGATTTATCTCGTGTGGTCTTCCGGGTTGGGGTTTGATTTGACAATAGATAAATGGTTTCATGTTCTCGAAACTGTACAAGGGCATGTCATGATTGGAGTTTAATTTAACATAGACTAACGACTGATTTTCCATATCGTTGAGATGCATAATAATATGGCATGACGTTGATAACAAGAACGATGGAACATCCAGTCAAATATTTGTGTGAAGGAAGTAATACAGTACAGTGTATTAATTGCTGAGTTGACATTGGTCATTTGGTGAAAGGTGGGTTTGTAGAGAAATACATGAGCAGAATTCATTTACAAATGAGTTTTGAAGTTCACCTGTCCTTGTACCGTGTAATATCGACGAATGTTATATTTATTATAAATTTTGGCAATATTAATGTCATGTTAGAGTCCATGTGTCGATGGATGTTTCATTGCATGATGACAAAGCACTACTACAATATGCAATTATTACATATTGGGTGAACTACAAACAGACATTTATTATTCTTTGAATTATGGGTTATGCAAATGCAAGTATTTTACATTTTGTGATCTACTACGCTATGCAGCACACAACACATTGCTTCAAGCCAGACTCTGCTCGTCACATATTTATTCGCAGCTCGTGGTAAGGGAAGAATTTATGTACATGTGCAAATAAGTGGACCATGAGTATGGGGTTTATTTGAGTATCACAATCCTAGAGCTAATTCAACAAAATATTGTCATGATTAATTAAGAACTGAAACACAACGAAGTACTGAATTTCATAAAGAAATAACGTGTGCGAATCACTGCGTTTTAAAGCTCTACATGTTTTTAATTACCACACGCATTTTTATTGTCTGGATCACATTATAAGACAATGATCCTCCCAAATGAATGATATATTACAAGCCAGTGTGCACTAATGACTTGAACTTTTTATAAGTCTTTGTATTCAGTTGCGTATGTCATGATCATGAGCCCAAATTTTACATTTACTTATTTCAGTACATGACAAATAAACATACTGTAAATCATTATCCGTGATTCGTCAACTAAACATAGTAAACATGATTGTTGCTTGGCTCGTCAGATATGTTGGTTTGTCAGATATTGGCACATAAAATGTTTGATGGAACCGAAAACCTTGGCATGATCAGATCAGGTAGACGTTGGGATGATAGAAATTGATTGATTTTTCCCATATGGCTATCAATTATGCTCTAGATTTTAGGCTCAAATAAACACTTTGATTTTAATAAACACTTTCCACGTCCTTTCACGAAAAATAACTGGATTTCCAGACTTATCCACATCCACCCCGGAAATTTGTCCCAAATCATATTCCTCTAGTGGCCATCCTTCAATTTCTTCAGGGTGATAACTATCTCCCGTATTCTGAAAATGCACAGCCATGTCAAAGCAATTTCTAGTGTTGAGCATTACATATTTCAAACTTAATTAAACCAAATATTTCAATAAGTGAAACATATTTCATCGCCAGTAATAACAATTGAAAGTATCAGTTTTTGTAGGGTTATATATTTTAATTTAATGCCTACATTTTACCGAAACGAAAACATTTTAGACGTGGAAAGTGTTTATCAAAAATATCATGCAGTGTTTAAACCAAGTTCACTTTCATCCCTACTTTTGTGTCAGATAATGCAACCAAGCGTTTCCAATTAGGTTTAATACTAATAAAAGATATTATATGAAATAATATCTTTACTTGGAGTGTAGCGTATGGGTTGTAAAATAAACAAGAGAAATGAAAATGCAATTTCAAATATGCATAAAACTCGTAATGTCTGTTTAGAATGTAATCACTGCTAATGAAGTTAGTTTTATTCTTTGCAAATTCTGAATGGTGAGATCTAATTGTAATCAATCAATTAGACACTTTCCTTTCCACAGGAAGTGGGGGTGGGAACTGAAACTCGTTTGTGTGTGGTTGTTGTGTGGGAGAATGATGGCTAAAGTCGATAACGTTTCCTCCATGGTTTGGGTCTGGAGTTGCTGTGAATTGTCTCGTAATTGGTGTTGTGGGTCCGCTGACGAAGGGTTCAAAACTTGCATAACAATAAAATAAACCTCGTACGTGGTAACGTGGTCCAAGTCTTCATTGAACACACTTAACTTAAGTTGTCTGTTTTATGTTTATACTGAACTTCACTCTCAATGTAAAAGTAAAAATTATGATTTCATAATTCGGTAAAGTGCTTTTCTAATGTCAAAATCGATAGGTATTCATGTCCTTGAATAATTAGAACAGAACAACACCTCGGAAATTGATACAAATAGAATGTCTAAAGAAAATGTATGGTTTGCTTTCTTTCAGCAAGTTCGACTGGTTAAGGACGGAGAAACGTATAAGAAATGGGAGAACATTCCGATCCCGATATTTATGGAAATTCACATTTTCAATATTTCAAACCCTGATGAAATCCAGAAAGGGGGTAAACCTGTCGTTGTTGATATTGGGCCATATGTCTATCAGTAAGTCCATCCAAATATTCATAATATGTAATAATAGTAAAATAGATGATGTTTACATGTTCGCTTATTGAATATGTTTCTTGTTATAGACAACAAAGAAAGAAAATTAATGTTTCAATCCACGAAGAAAATGACACAATTGAATACCAACAAGTAATAGAATATTTCTTCCGTCCGGACAAATCGGGAGGGTCTGAAGATGACAAAATTTCAGTGCTCAATCTTCCATATGTGGTAATGCTAATTACGATTATAAGGATTTGTTGTTGCATATTATTGACGAGCTTTTAATTTGTTATATTCATCAAGGGGTTTGCTGCAAAGGCAATGAAAAAAAGTACAGTGGCTCGCTCCCTTGCTTTTCAAACTGTAACAGAAGAACACAAAGAAGAAGGACCCTTTATGAAAACGACTGTACGTGAATTCCTTTTCCAAGGGTATCATGTCCCGTTTATGGAGACTTTGTCTGGAATCTCTGGAGAACAGTTGCTTGTAAATGATACGTTTGGACTTTATTATGGGGTAAGCAAAGCATCATATAATAAACGATTTTAATCCGCTGCATAATTTATATTTAAAAAATGGAAATAGAAAAATGGAACCACCAATGACTGGTTGTCAGTATACTCTGGTGTAAAAGATAACACCAAGTTTGGAAACATTGCTACTTTCAATGGGGAACCACAGCTTGAGTTTTGGAATGAAGACAAATACTGCAACATGATCAATGGAAGTGATGGAGCGTTATTTCCACCCTTTGTAACAAGGGATCGAAGATTGGATATTTTTAGTCCAGAGCTGTGTAGATCCTTATACTTGGAATATGATAGCGATATTGTTATTCACGGATTAACTGGATATCGGTTCACGCTTCCGAAAAAAGTTCTTGAAGATCCTAGGGTCAGCGAAGCCAACAAGTGCTTTTGTACCGATCCTGGTACGGATATGGAAAATTGTCCAAAACAAGGTATTTTCTTTGAAAATATTTAATGCACGTTCGTCAACCGTGGAATATAATATCAAATACAAAGCATGCTCTATATAAACGAATTCAAATAGCTGATACTGATAGTAAACAATATCTAGTACATAATTCATATTAATTAATGTCTTCTTTCAGGAGCTTATCAACTGGAAAGTTGTCGTAAAGGTACGTTGGACTGATTAGATTAATATCTGTATATACTTACGTTTATATTTTCCAGGGGCACCAATTGTCGTATCTCTACCACATTTCTTGGATGGTGATCAGGAATATTTAGAAAATGTTCAAGGCCTTAAACCAAATAGATCGATACATGAGACTGTCATTACACTCGAACCGGTAGGAAACAGACAAGACATTGTGGTTTTAGTTAAAGGATTGAAAGTACTCTTTACTCGTTCTTTGTTTCAGACGTCCGGAGTGCTATTAGAAGCCAAGAAGCGTATTCAAATAAATATTGATGTTACCCCTAACAGGTATCTTCCCCCTCTAAAGAAAATGCCCAAAGTTCTTCTTCCAGTTGTATGGGTTGATGAGGTTTGTAGAAATTCTTCTTTCTCGTAATTTATATTTGCCATTTTTTTATTAATTTGTATAATATTTTGCAGTCTGCTGCGTTAACTGAAGCAAGTGCAGAAAGGATACAAGGAAAACTTATTAAACCTCAAGAAATTGTCGGTGCTGGTAGCTGGAGCCTAATAGGTCTTGGTGGCCTGTTTATTTTGGTTGCGATTGTCATCTTCATTGCGCGATCAAGGAAAGGAAATTACAAGACATAAGTAAATTATAAATCGGAATGAAACAATATTACAAAGATAATATATATTTGTACCATCAGTTTCGTAGTATAGTATTCATGTTATTATGTTATGTATTACAAATTCAATGCAGTTCTGAATGTAAAAATGCGATATTTATTTTCTTAATGCGCTGCGCTTTATGTACTAAAAAATATAGATGTAAATGTAAACGATGAATAAAACGTATTATATTGTATCGTACCACAGAAATCTGAACAATGCTGTTTCAGCACGAAATGAGTGAAAATCGTTGAACAAGCAAAAACGCTATCACAATAATATTTATTGTAAGAGTAATTGCATGCATAAAAATATTCGACATTCATGGATGGAGGAGTGGCCCAGCAAAATCTAATTGAATGCGCATCCGGTTATGTTATAAGGCGTTTGTTCGAAACCACGAATTTTAATGACTTTAAATTCTACGCTTGAAAGTAAGTTATCTATTTGGATGAGGTGATAAGCAAAGCCGATTAAATTTGGAATTGAACCTTTCAAACCGTGTGCGACTGACATTTAATTTTTTGATTACTTAAATTGAAATTGAACTCCCTTCATCACTGGCACTGCTACCTTAACTGGTATAGCCCTATATTGCCGTGTATATATGGTGGGTGACATATTAAGAAGGTACGACAAATCATACTTACTTACAAACAAACTCATTGAGAACAAAGTGCATTTCCAAAAAGAAACCTGACCATGTTAAAAAGTTCATTCGTGGAGATCTTTCCTATTTCACTGATTTAACTGCAGTCACCATTAATCGCACCACATTACCCAAATATACTTTGTTCATTATGACGCTTATCTCTACACTTCTTATGTGGTAGTAGAGGTGATGTGAAATATGTCATATGGCTATGAAATATTGACATATCAATTGAATTGATGTCATTATTTGACCAAGTTAGCTTTGACTTCGACTTAATTACAGAGGTTAAAGTCTTCATTTATCAATGAAATCATGTGTATTCATTCATCATCGTCATCTTTTTACTCGTAGTCCAAGCTTGATAATGTCTCCAGTTTCAACACTCTTTTAATTTTATAGCAGTTTTAACTGTGCAGGTTTTACTTTAGCAGTTTTTTTAGCATTTAGCGTTTTTAGCGTTTAGTGTTTAAAATTGTTAGTTTTCTAAAATTCGTCTGGATACTTTGATCAGTTTTATTACTTCTACTGATAAGTAAAAGTCTGTGATACATTTTAGCTGCAATGCGTCGTTGTACCGTAAATTTCCTAGTGGGTGGCTTGGCCATAGTCACACTAGGAATTGCCTTTGGAATGTTTGCATTTCCGTATTTACTACAATCGAAGATCAAAAAGGTAACTAATTTTACATATGCCACATTCACAATTTCGCAAATATTGGGTCCCAGACAGTGATCAGCAAGATATGAGCCAGAAAGATAAATTATGATAATGTGTCAACATTGCGAAATGACCAAGTAATCGTATTCATCTGCAAAGATTGGAATATAACCTTGACCTATGACTCCAAATTACATATATATCATTCAAAACTGGCCTTTCTTATTTTTAAAACTCTGTGGTCCAATATATTGCAGAAATAATGGTGGTGAAAATTTAGCTAAATTATTCACTTAAATGATCATACAATTTTAGCAAATTCGTCTGGAAAAGGACGGCGATCTTTACAATCGATGGGTGGATATAAAAATTCCCATTTACATGAAGGTTTACTTCTTCAATATAACAAACCCGGAAGAATTTGCTCAAGGGTCCAAGCCTATCTTGGATCAAGTTGGACCATACATTTACCAGTGAGGAAATTCATTAATAAGCATATAACTTCATCTCGCAATTCGCATGCAGAAAGAAACGCCAAACGTACATTTATTATTGTAGACAAAGAAGACAAAAAGTTGTAACTTCCATCCATCCAGAAAATGATACTATTCAATTCAGACCAAAAATCACATACTTTTTCCGAAGCAATATGTCCGAAGGGAGGAAGGAGGGAGACATCATTAACTTTGTCAACGTGCCTTTATTGGTATTTGCTTGATGCAACGAATAGTTTGGTTACGACTCTAAATGTATTGTTGTCACATTTCAGAGCGTGGTAACGAAGGCATTAAGTATGGGACCGGTGACAAGATCCCTTATTTTAGAAATTGTTAATAACCATAAAGAAGAGTTATTTACCAGGAGGACTGTAGGAGAGTTGTTGTTTCGAGGATATGATGAACCAATGATCAAAGAATTGTCTGAACTACAAGGAGGAGAGCCATTAATGCCGGATAATAGATTCGGGATTTACTACGGTGTAAATAAGCAGTGACAACTTTCAAAACCCTGTACAATGTCTGTCGAGCATAATAATAGGTATTCCTTTCAGAAAAATGGGACAGCTCAAGACCTTTTTGAAATCTACTCTGGAGTAATAGAGAACGAAAAGTTTGGCATGACTATAAGTTGGAAAGGGAAGAAAGAATTGGACTTTTGGGGTAGCGACTTTTGTAACATGATAAACGGAAGTGACGGGAGCATTTTCCCTCCTTTCATTTCGCGAGAAAGGGTCATCCGCATTTTTAGTCCTGATATGTGTAGATCAATCTACATGTTATATTCTGGGGATGTTGAGCTCAAAGGAATTCCAGCGTATCGATTTACAACACCAAAAGAAGTCATGGCAGATCCAAGAAATCATTCTGAAAATGTTTGTTACTGTCCAGAAGCTGAGGATGATGATTTAGATAAATGTGCTAAAGCTGGCGTTTTTAGAATTGCTGCGTGTAGAAAAGGTATGGATTCTACTTTTATAAACTTCATCTAACCAGATTGCAGGGAGAAGCTTAATTTACTGTTGGTTCTACTTCATCCATATAGGAGCCCC
>JAQIWQ010001426.1:0-10821 GCA_034695825.1 Folsomia inoculata
TATGAAACAAGCTAAGGTAATTGTTGCCGAATGGAATAACAAGATTGTGCAAGAACGTCGGATTCAGATCAAAATTATTGAAGAATTCACATTCACGGATGGGGCAGGGGGCAGCGGCGGTAATGGTGTTAATTATCAACATCAAACACAGTACAGCCAAAACCAATTGCCGCAGTATATTCCACGCAATGCAATGTGTCCATCATCCAATCATGCAGCTGACGGAGGCAGATATCCGACGGAGAATAAGGCTATTAAACTACCACTTCGAATTCTGATGCCTATCGAGTTCATTGGAGCTATCATTGGAAGAGGAGGTAAAGTTTTAACCAGAATATGATATTTCAATTTGTTTAATCGAACTTGATGATTGTGCAGGATCAATGATTAGGGCCATTGCAAAAGGGACTGGGGCGCGTGTGGAAATTTTTCGTCTTGTTTATCCTCATTTTGAAATGCCAGAAACCCCAATTTGCATTGCTGGCGCACCTGATAAAGCAACCCAAGCATGCAAGAAAATCATGGAAATCATGGCTCAAGAAATGCATTACAGAGGGGAAGAGCATTACGGGGATTTGGCACTGAAGATTTTCGTCCCTAACAGCGTTGTGGGAAGAATTATTGGGAAAGGTGGAGCAGACATTAAGGTGATTATGGGAGAAACCCAAACACATATTCACATTTCCAATCAACCCGATTTCTTGGAACATAACGTAGGAGTCATACGGAACAATAAGATTGTAACCATACGAGGATCAATTGACGTAAGTGTAATGGAACCAACCACTCGACATAATAAAGTAACTTGTATTAATGTATCATTGGATTTTGTAGGGAATGGTACAAGCTGAGGCAATGATTTCTGGTAAACTTTACGCGGCCTACACTGATGGGAAGTTCAAGGACCGAGACTTGGAATTTGGAAACATGTACCAGGGGCATTACTCTCCATTTTACTCGCAGCAGCAACAATACACTGGAATGACGTATGGAGCTGGTTCGAATCAAATTTCTGGAAGTAGGTATCCGATGCCATTTCCTCGAGAAGTATTTCCATTGTCATTGAATTCAAGCAACGATGGCAATTTTATGTCGCGGTCGCAAACTGCTTACATGTACGTCCCTGATGAACGTAAGTGAACGCAATCTATTTGGATTCCAAATCTATGAAATCCAAGTTCATGACCTTGGTTTTTTTCATTTTTAATGTTTAATGAAAATGAAAATTTATTTCTTGATAGGCGTTGGTGTCCTCATCGGTCGAAATGGAAGTTCCATCAAAGAAATTATTCACTCAAGTGGAGCCTCTATCCAAGTTATGGAAGGTGTTGTCATTCTCAACGATTTTCCATTCCGCAGAGTGGTGATTCATGGAGGTAACCAATATCTGGATTATGATTACAATAATTGTCTAGATTAATAAATACTAGCTTCTGAACCACCAGGGATCGATTCATTGTTTCTGGCTGAATACTTCATGTACCGACGTGTCGTGGGCGAAAGGAATTTGTCCAGTGGTGATGATCCTCAACTAACAATTGAAATGACGGTTCCAAGCGACCTGGTAGGACGTCTGATTGGGAAAGGTGGAGTGAACATCAGAGAAATCCAACGCCAAAATTTCTGCCGAATCAAATTCTTCACCGAGCCTGACTTGCGCATTGCGCGAGAAGGAAAAACGTATGTCCGAATCACGGGAACAGCTCACGCCTTTCTCAATGCTCAGAAAAATATTTGCACATTGTTGGTGAAAGCCATCATGAACAAAGCCAACAACGAAGGTAACGGAAGTCGAAATGAGTCTCCGGAAGAGGAGCAACAATCCCACGTCATTGAAGATTAACTTGCTCAAGAACTTTCATCATAATAACCTATTATTTTATCAAGAATCTTAAACTCTCATTTAGCAAGTCATCTTTTTATTTAGTAGTGGGATTACCCACAAGCAAATCTGTTTTCTGTAAGTTTCTTCGTTTTTCTTCGTATACGTCTAGTATAGTAATAGGATTAGCTTTGTATTATTTCTATAATATTTAGTGGTTCTCTCCCAACCCACAACTATATATACTTAACTTAATCATGTCCAACATACATGTATTATGTTAATCTACCGTTTTTTAGTGTTGAATGTATAATTTCAATTTTATCCTATACAAGCTATCATTTATTAAATGGAAATAAAATAGTTTTCATAATTTATGGATACTCTTGTTAATAGCTACCTGGTAAAAGTCTTGGACTGGTTTCCTTATTTTCAGTTCGAAACCGGCAGTGACTAATCTGATTAGAGTCTATAACTAGGAACACAACTTTGGAGCACCAGTTTGATCTCTGTAGTTTGATCTTTCTACCATGAGCTTGGAGATCTTTGAGCACAGACTTTACTACATCACCGTCGTGACAGTTTTTCCCAACTTTTCTCGGTTTTGCCCAGCTTGGACCCGAGGGCCTCCAACTATAGACATGGACCACGAATAAGCTGATGCCTTACATGAACATAGCAATAGATTTAGGCTCAAAAATGCATGTGCTTTGACATGAACTTCAACAACGAGTGAGTGCGACACAGATTGTCTTGGTAGAATCTCTATAAATGCAAATATTTCCTTAATTCTGATTCTACTTTTCCCAGGCTTACATATTCCCCAAACTGAAGTTTCAAAAGGTCCTTCTCCCAATCTGATCAAAACGACAGTTTGTGTTTTTTTCATTTCAAATTTTATTGCACGATCAATGATCAGTTTTATCACCTATGATTTTGACAGCAAAGTCATCCTCCATTAAAGCAATGTCCTCCCTGTACGGAACCAACGTTTATCCTTACTTGTCATAGAGAAAGTCTTGTATTATACTTTCCTAAATTTGACGTAATAAATAGTAAATGAGAGATTGATGTACACTTAGTACAATAAGTCATTGCATATTGTAAACCATTGATTAAACTGATATTTTATTACGAGTAAAAGTATGATAGTAGTGTGTCAAAACACTAAACAAAACTAAAACAAACAAGTCAAAAACTAACTGAATTATAAAATTCCTTGAAGGATAAAGATGACATTTAATTAACTAATTTAAGTTATGCATATCTTTTTGTTTCATCACATCAAACGAACATGAACACAATCATTTAGTGTGGAAGCCACCCTATAACCTCACCCCATCTCACCCACACAACTACTACGATGTGACTGTGTGGGGTGTTGTTTTTGGCATGGTCCCCATGCAGAATCCCCACCTCCACCACCAGGTAAATAGTTGTACAATATATTTTGGTAATTAACAAAAAAAGAGAGAATATCTATGCACAAGTAGTAGTATAACAAATCATATGAAAATGCAAAGAAATTTCAAGAAATACAAAGGTATCTACTATTAAGCGACATGAAATACCTACAGTAGTACATACACTTGTTATAGAAAACCCCAAATGTTAATTACTTTGATTTTAACAGAGGTAGAGTACATATAATAATCTGCAGATAGTGACGACATTCATTTTTCTAATATTCATATAACCAGCACCAATGATGCTCAGCACTGACTGGGTGGTTACAGGTTGATTGATTGTATTATAACCTTCATCTGATTCATCTTGTACGTGTGTATATTATTTAACAATTTTGAAAATTGCAGTATGTATAGTAGTGGCTAAAAATAAAAGAGGAGGTTAGACTTGACTGGCTGGTTAAAGGTGAATTGGAGAGGGGAGGTTAATAATGTTAGATAATTGTTCCAAGTATCGGTTTGGGTTTGAAACTATAATCGATTTTTTGTCAAAAATATACAAATCTCGAGAAAAACTGTGAATCGTCAATGAATGATAGACTATACTGTATTACCAACTAAGTACCATACTTAAACTGTAGTTTGGCTTAACCATACTGCATTTCTGAATCTTATCAAATACATTTCACTTTGGGACATGGGAAAGTCTAAATTAAAGCTGATGTATGTATGTAATGTAGTGTAAGCTTGGCTTCTAAACGCATAGCAGACCATAATTGTTACAAGTTGTACTTTAAGTTGCCAATATTTATAAAGACGCCCTTTAGTTACCATAATCTGCCTATACATTTATATCTTATGCACAACATTACTGCAAAAACAGAAGTATTGACAAATCTTTTGGTTTTGAATTCTTGTGGAGCAAAATAGGCATGAATCTGATTTGGCATTATCTTGTTACGAAAAATACGTTGACTATACAGTCACATTCTCTCTAGGTACTCAGTTTACACAATGTTGACATGAATGATTAATATTAAAGTTGCTCATTTTTGGTATAGATTATCTTATACTATCCGTCTACATTCTTGAATTAAGACTAGCAACTTTCTCAAGCTATATGGGGCTCAAATATGAACTGATGGATATATATCAATTGTGGTGAATCAGAAAATTTTATCGATTGTCCACCAAACAAAATTGAACACTGGGATGTATAGCCCCATAAGTGTCAACATCTAATTGTTAGGACGTAACGCACCGTTATTCATTCACTTCTTGTGAGTGAAATGAGTTGATGAGCTATAATAGCAATATTATAAGACACTGGAGCAAGTACTGTTTTTAAATGTATCTGAAATAGAGATAGCTCCGTGGCGTGAAAAGTTCAGCAACAAGTACACAAGGGACACAGTCACCAATTGTCATCCCGACTATCTTTACTAATATAAACTACTTAATACAGCAGTAAGTATTAATAATACTAACGAAAAGCGAATAAATAATCTGCAACCAGTGTAATACCTTACTCTATATTGTAACAGTAATAAACACATCTAATTAGTCACTAGTTAACCGCTGATTAGGTAAGCAAAACAACATTTTCATTAAAAATACGATAAGTCAATAAGTTTTGTTGGGTGTGATCATCACGTTGTGATGTGAAGATGTGATGTGATGTGATGTGACAAATGACTGAATACAGCAGGGAAGAATTATAATTCACTGATCCCTCCGTCAGGAACACCTTGTTTAACTAGAAAAAATATATTCGTTTAGAACAGTTGAAATGAAACTCCTCAACCTCAACTTGCAATTAGTTTACCGTGAACAAATTGAACAATTTACATTAAAAATATGTTTCAAAAGTTCTGGTTTTAAATGTTGAACTTGTCCATAGCAAAATGATAAACATTCAACTAAATACACTTCGACCAACCTCTTTCCAACACTTTGTTCACAAACTCAGTCGTATGACCTCCGATTCGATGTCCTGTGAAAGAAGTAACTGAAATAATATTTTTATCTTCATGTGCAGTTCTTGCCCGAAAAATTAACTACCGTTCACTTACGGGTTCCAAACTTTGAGATTCTTTCCACTCTGACTGCTGTTGATTCTGAAGCATCAGTCATGGTACCGTCTATTTTGGAGAAAATCAACTGCCGGGACTGCTCAATAGCTGCCATCAGCCTCTCTGTTGTACAATTGAATTATTAAAACAAGCTTGAACTACACCAAAAATATATGTACGTACTGTGTTCCTGCTCAAGCCCATATAATTTGAGTTTATTTGCTTCATGTTGAGCCTTCTTCTTTAATCGACATGCCCTGGTGTAATCAAATAATAATAAGAAACCAACCCAAATTCATTAGTGTAATTAAAAGCTAACCTGGACGCAAGTTTATTCTTTTCTTTCCTCGATTTGGTTTTGACAGCATTTGGAAGATCTGACACCGGAGTCATTTCAGCAATTACTTTATTCAATCGATCCAACTCTTTCCCAATCGCGTTCAGCTTTCTGGGATTTGGCGTTAAGTCATTCCCGTCCCCTTTTCTGGCCTTCCCACTGAAAACCATGCAAATCGCAAGTAAATAAATGTTCTTGGATGGGACAATAATCACGGCGAATAAACTTGGTTGTCGTTGGTTTCTCTTAAGAGGTTGGTTTCTCTTAGGAGAAACCAACGACAACCAAGTTTATTCGCCGTGGACAATAATTCAATAAAATACCTGTGTTTGATGCCTTGGATATGACACAAAGGGCTAAAGACAGGGTCAGTTGGTTTTACAAGCACATGAGGATCCTCTTGTGTTGGAGCCAATACCAGACGCTGACCCTTGGGACCCTTAGCTTGGACGTTGTATTGCCAAAAGAATCTCTCACGACGACTGCCGCTAGCAGTACTCTCTGTGTCACTCAACTCTGACTCTGCAACGGATGTCAAATAGTTTTCAACAAACCACAGCTCTAGACTTCAAAAAATTTAACATACCATCTTCGCTGGAATCCCCTTCGCTCAACTGATCTGAATCAAGTCCTTCATCCATTGACAGCGATAGACCCCCTCCAGGGCTCAAAACATCTGTGAATTCAGAATTGAGTAACTGCAGTAATTTTTAGGCAGACAGTGATTGAAAATGGCATACCAGCAGAAAGACTGGAGGTGGATCCTCCTTCTGCGAGAGAACCAGTAGATAGAAGATGAGGTCTGGGATCTCTTCGTTGCCACACCGCCTCCCTACGTTGCTGCCAACTCTCCCACATGTTCGGACCTTCACTTGTAGGGGCGGATGAGGACAAGCGTGTTGTAAGTGAGGGAGAAGGAGATAACATGGAGCGGGGAAGGGATTGGCCCAAAGGACTAGCTGCATCGGGTGATTCCAATGAATTCTGCAACTCTCGTCGAAGTAGCAACTCCCGAAGTCCACCTCCACTTGAGCTAAGCAACGGGAAATGACAATTTATAAATTTTCATTTCAAATGACGATGTTGCTTGTGAGACTTACCCCGAAGGTAGGGGCAGCGGCTGTGGGTTCATATTGCTGGAAGGGGGAGTGTGGCTGATACTTGGGTGTATGTTGAATAGTTTCATATCAGTCATAATGAGTGATGGTTGCAATAGAGTCTGTTCTAGGAGAGTTTGTGCTACAGGCACACTGGTTCCCGTTCCCAATAGCTTATGCGTCCCAAGTGGTGGAAACGACGAGGACGGCTGGATCTGGAACATGTCTCCATCTGGATCAAGTGGATTTCCACCTGCCGGTGTTTGCGGAGAGGGGGTGGCCTCCGGAGGAGGATGACTGCTACCATCCACTGGCCAGTAAAGATCGTCAAAGTTCAATCCGTCCAACAGGGTGTCTGCGTCTGGAGCGTTGAGTTCTGCCAGAGTTGGACCAAGGAGCTCGCTCCTGTTCATTTTAAAAATGTCATCTTCATCCACGGCCATTGACAGTTTGGACAAGTCTCCCTCCATAGACAAGTCACCCAACCCCTCCATGCTGTTGTCGTTTATCATCATGTTTCCATTCCAGCCACCCCCATTGGTGGTAATGATTGTGCCTCCACTCAACCCAATTCCTGGGTTCATTATCCATCCATGTTGCAAATCTTGGCCTAAGCGACGGGGGATAGGCATTCCTTGAGGACTGGATGGTCCCATGGATAGCGGACTCATGGTACCCGGACTCCCCAAAAGACCAGCAGGACTTGCCGGACTATTTTCTCCCGATCCTGTTTTCATCAGCCTCTGATTAGCGATGTGAACTTGGAGAAGTTGTGACATTTTTCCTTTGTATTTTTAACCAAGTGATGAGAGCAGCTAATTAACCTGCAATAATATAACGAATATTTTAAACCTGGAATATTACAATCTTCATTGCACGATTTTGCATGTCTATTCCCATTCCTATAACCAGGACACGGTTCCAAGAACAACACAATGTTTGCAAATATTTCCATATCCAATTTACAAGAATCCAACTTTATAAACATCAAGAGTGGCAACAACCCCAAAATATACCATCCATCTGCTACAACACTTGCACCTACTATTTGCTAGTTGAACTTGAACATTGAATAACAAAATCCATGTTTTGTATTTCCAAACTCACAAAAACTCCATGATTTTTGCTATTTTCGATTTGTACCTCGTGATTAGAAGAATGGACGCGCACGTGCACATGTGTCGGATCTGAATATGTCCCCTACTTAACAAATTGAGCCAACAAAATATTATCACCCTCCTGTCCTGTACTTGTTCACTTAGGTCATCTCCTCCTTCTTATCTTACTCCAGCGCTATGTTACGTAATGCTCGCTTCATACCTAAACTATTTTCCACGAACATCCTGGTACTGAGAACTGTGTGGTGTTATTTATACTGTATGCAAACACTATGTGGCTTTGTTTTGTTGTTTCTTCCAACTGATGAGAAAATTTATAGCTTGGGCTGAGTGAAGTGAGTGATGAGCGGTTGTATTGTGGTTTGGTTAGAGTTCAACAAGGTAATACTCACACCATAAAAAGCTAGTGAAGCCAGACAGAAATGTGTCTCAACAAATAAGTCGACTGCAGAATTCTTTTTTAATAACAACTGAGCATGATTGAAAGTAACCACAACAAAGCAATGCTACTATGCTATATCAACCACTTAATGGACGATACATACGTAAATCCCCACATTACAATCACATTGATTGTAGTCACTGTGGTAGATTAGATATTAGGCTGATGACGAAAAGACAGCTGAGTCTGTCGGCCTAGTTCAGTTTCGATTATATTATAGGTGGATTGGATGGTGGAATAGATGGGGATAGATAGCAGTGATTCAGGAATGCCGTTTACTTTTCCTGCTAATGAAGATACACAATAATAATAAAAGACAGACTACTGACTGACTGAATTGACTATATACTACTATCACCATTACTAAAAGCAAGTTGGTGATGATGATGACATGGCATGGTTGTTGTTTTTCTGGCATGGAATAGTATGGCATGGCTGGCATACACAAGGATAACCTTGGGCTAACTCGTGAAAAACAGCAAAAGTTGACCTTGAGACTTGGGAATTGCACGGAAATAAAGTAAACAGAACATTGTTCAGAAAATGTTGATGATTGGTTGCAACTACAGATATATCACACTTTACTACAACATTGTTCATTTTAGAGAAAGTCTTCTTCACTCCACCCGACAGACAGAGATGGGGAGAAAGTATAAGCGAGGAGGAGAGAAACATGCCTAATGCATTCTAGAAATGATTAACGTTTCACGGCATTTGTGCACGACGTTAATGTCTGCAACTGAACAAACGAATCTCCTCTCGTCTTGTCAACTTCACTTGCCAATATTGCCAATCCAAATTAGTTCAGGATAAGAGCAAGCCAAAACAAAAATCTGCTCAAATTACAAAGTGTATATACCTACACACATTCATTTAGGTATTTATTAGTGAACGAGTTGGTCGCTCAGTTATATAAAGGAGCACGTTGATGCTGATCAAACCTGTGTCAAAAACATGAAGCCACTTTTCATCGTTTCGCTTCCTCAATATTTTATGTTATCTTGTAATACGAGTCATTTATTACCATCGTAGAGAATAATGCCAAACTAAAAATATTTACATACACCATCGGTTATCCAAATTCAGTTCATTGCTTAGTGGCGTGGAGGGAGTGGAATGCTTTCAGGTATTCAGAGATAGGATAGCGTGTGCATGATATTAAAATATAACCATCTCAAACCACAAGGTATGGCATCGTTTTCCAACTTTGATGCATCTCTTTAACCTTTTGCATCATTAAACAAATAGATCAAAGTTAAATCCCCAGTTTATTTACAGCATTCACCCTTCCTTCAATGTTTAACCCGAAAAGTTTTCCTCAATAACTTTCAATTTAGAGCAGGTATTGAAAAATGGATTCGTTAAAATTGTACCATCAAAATGCATGGAGAAGGAGGAAAAACGGCATAAATGATGATGATAAGATAATGACTGCCTTTTGTAGTGTAGCCAAAAATGTAATTTTATTCATCTGGATGACTTGTCAAACTCGTCAAAGCTGAGTTCAGTGAAATAAAATGTTTGATTTTTTCTTGGTAAAAGTTTGACCAGACCAGCAGAGACCAAACATTCATAATCCACGATACAGCAGATCAAAATCGCTTATCAAATGGATTTGGCGTATCCTTAATAGTCATGTTGCAGACAAGACATGTGTGAATGATGTCACATTCTTACAGAATAAATCATTCAACATCATGCAACAAAATTTGCAATTGCAAGTGTATACTATTTTTACTATGAATCTATGAATCTACTACTATGAATGTGAATCTACTACTATGAATCTACCCAAGTGGAAGTGGATGTACCCCATGATTAAAATTGATCAAAAACTAAGCTCTAAGTTTCGCATATATTTAAGATACAAGGAAAAAATATTTTGGAAAGTGTTGTCGGAAATTGTTAAACTTTCTACGGCTTTTATTTTTCCACAACACACGTAATCTATCGTTAATACAATTTTCTACATTCCGGATTCCAGTAGCAAACACCCTCTCAGATTGAAGAGTCTTTAAATGATTCCATGTTACTGTGGCTAAAGTCCTTTTGGCTAAGAAAAAAAACGGTGTTGAAGTCCCTTTGGCTAAATGGGAGTTTTTGAAAAGGAGCATAGAAATAGGTCATGTTTAGGAAGCTAGTAGGCCCAAACATCCACCCCCAAAATATTTTAATAGATTTCGAACAAGCTGTTATCAATTTTTGTAAAGGTTTTTTTTTCCTAAAACCAAACTTGGGGGTGCTGATTCCACCTTTCGCAAAGTATATTTTCTCACTCCCATCAACTTGGACTACAAACTTTTTATCAAAGAAATAGGAGGTTCAAAATCTATATCAAACTCTTACCTGCTCTAGCGTTTGTAGCACAAAAAAGATGTAAAAAACAGATTCAAAAATTATGTATCATTAATATTAATGACTGGGTTAAAAACAATGTCCCCCGCACATCAAATTTTATAGAGGGTTGGCACAACCGTTTTCAAAGAACTATTAAGTATGCGAAACCACCTTTATGGAGATAAAAAAT
>JAQIWQ010001427.1:0-10821 GCA_034695825.1 Folsomia inoculata
GTATCCTATCCCGTCTAATTTGTGAAAATAACGTGATCACGTTACCTTACTAAGACCATAAGCCTTTCAAACAAACAGTATGGTACATAAATAGAAAAATTGATGACTAAATCGATTCAAGAGGAAATTGAAACAAACTTTTCCCTGCACAACTACTGAAAGGATATTGCAAATCCCTATAAATTACTGACCAATTGTAATTAAAGTTTGCTCTTGAAATACAAGACGAATTATACACCCACTTGCACGGGTTAAATCATGTTGCACTCTTATTTATTACAAGAAGTACAGCCCGCCAAGGCGGGCATGTCCAACTTTCACAGTCAATTGTTGTGGATATTGATGTAACGTTAGTTCAGTCAGTCAGATGGTGTGGTAACACCTAGTTCATTAACACTCAATCAGTAGGATTAAACGCACGCCGTCGTCAACAAATGTTACTGAAGAGAAGTTATGGCTTCAAGGAACTGAAAGAACAACGTATTAAGTGCAAAATTGAGGCATCTCATGATCTTATAGAGTAATAAGAATCACGCAATTAGCCGTGGCGGCTTCCAAGGGCAATTTTTCAGTATCGTAGAAAGCGGTTTCACAACGCCCCAACCTGCGCATTTCAATGGGTCACCTGATTGCTAATCGCCACATTCCACCTGGTCTGGTCACACATAGTGATCCCCATATGATAACCCGACATCATAGACTTCAAGATAACCCTACATCATAAGTACACATGATAAATATACTGGTAAGTCGAGTTGATTACCCCATAGTTAACCCCAATGATAACCTCATGATAGGCCAAAGATAACCCTGTATGATAGCCTCCGACAACCCCAATAGCATTTGGGGTTTAGGGCATCTTAATTTACCCGGGGTACTCTGAGTCTGTTGGTTTACTCAAGCGCTATATTCAACACAGTAATTGAAACAGTAAATAAACAAAATCAGTACAGCATGCGCCATTTGGCGGAGAGTAGCTCATCTCTGTACACAGATGGCGTGAAGCCATTAGTCGGTCATTATCTCAGAAACACCATTAGGTACAGTACAACATATGCCATCTGTCGGCCGTTGTCTCAGCCATACGATTGGATACAGTACAGCATAGCCATCTGTCGGCCATATATCAGACAAATTCACATCCTATAATATGCATTTCAATTTCACGGAGTACGATAAACCAGTTGACAGTGCTCATCACAATCCTTCATGATAGCATACCATTACAATTTTTGATGATAATTTTCATAACTCCGGATGAAAACTCGGCATGATAAAATCTCACAAATTGCCCCAGTTATAAAGGACAGTCATTCGTAAATTTGAATTCCTTTTCACGATAACCGTGCGTGAAAACCTACCATGATCAAATCTTAGAGTGCACCAGTCATAAAGCAAAGTCGTACATTTGTATTTTCCGGGAGTTACAGCATGCGCCATCTGGTGTAGAGTAGGTCAGCTCTTTAGACAGATGGCGTGGTGATCGTGATTAAGACCACCATGAATAAATCTCAAGTAACCCCAGTCATAGATTATGTTGATTCGTAAATTTGAATTTCCCGGTGCTACTCTATGATTGGCTGCTCATGCTGATCATTTGACTTATGTCAGCCAATCCTATCCGGCTTCATACTCACATCCTTTCTCGATTATTAGATGTAGATTATTACTTACTGAACAAAAATGTACCAGACCAACATTTATGAGGTTGTTGTGGAATTAAGCAAAGAGTATATCGATTAATTCTTTTTGGCATTACAAGCCTAATGAATACACATTATTATTCAAGGGTACCATACACAGTATTATTTCGTCAGCCGAAAAACTGAGATGCTAAAAATTATTGCAAATACTGAAAACAGGCTATTTACAGACCTCAATAAATACCATTGTCTGGCATTCTTTCATCGGTGTGTAACTCTCGCATTTTTCCTCAGTGCTTAGCGATTTGTCTATAAAACATTTAAAATTAAGAGGACCGTTTGCAAGTAGTCAATGATTTTTTTCTATATAAAATTATGTTTATTATTTCTTACTATTATCAGCTGCACATTTATAATGACGCCTTAGTAAGTATGCTTGAGCTTTTTCAGGAAAAGCAGCCTTCAGCATTTCCTCTGCCCCCGTCTTGTTACCCTATAACTTCCGTCAGCATTTAACTAAAATGTGGGATACTTGATAAGTAAAATCCAAGCAAAATCCTTGCAAAATAATGCGAAAACTTACTAAACCCTGCTTTTTCCAGATGCAAACCTCCAGGCACTATAGGCAATAAGAGAATATGAAATGCTACTTTTGGGAACAGGGCTGCTGTTAACCTTTACCATAACATTTTCTCTAATTTTCTTTGCCATTTCCGGCTTATCCTTAACATCATCTTGGGGTTGGCTCCCAGGAAAAATTTCGGTTAGACATTCTGAGGAATCCTCATACATTTTTGCAGTGTTGACCTTTTCGTCCAGGCATTTCCAGTTTCCTCTCCTTGCCTATAAAATTATAATGTTAATTTACCTTTCAGAAGGTTAACAAATGAGGATTTTGTATCAGAGATTTCCTTACCGAAACAGCAATGACCATACCCAACAGGCCTATGGACAATGCTAGAACTGTCTTGCGCATTGTTAAAGGCATTTATTTAGGAAATGTCTTGAAAGAGGAAAATGTTGACGGGAATAAGTTGAACAAATAATTTCTTCAGGAGGATGACTACACATTAACGTTTTGTGCAGAAATGCACATTGATACGTATTGAGCATTAGGCGTAATTTGGTCACATGCACGTAATCCCACAATCATCGCGACACGCACAACATCCGGTTTCCTGGTTTTTTGTCTAATCAAACAATTCAACAAATTCGTTTTCGCGAATCTTACCAAATCATATGCAACTTCGTTAAATTTCGTTAAATCGCAATGGCGTGACTATAAACATGAATTTGTATAGGTTCATCACACTTTTTGTGGAACTAGGTTTTTGTATGCATTTCAAATGCTGAATACATCGGCAAACGATACCCACAATTGTGTGCTTCAAACGTCATTGTAATTTTGCACTAAATTTGTGCATATGAATGGAATGAATAAATATTTTGAGTTTTAGTGCGGTAATATTTTTGGTAAAGCCGTTCTATGGCCAGATTGAACGTCGAAAAAATAAGGTTTGATGTCAACATTTGTACCTGTGTGTTCCCTTCCTTTATCATCAAATTTGCCTCTATCATCCTTGGTAATCAATCCAAATATGTTTCATGACCAAATAGTGAACGCTAAGAGCTTTAAATCTCATGTATCCTGTTGTTTCCAAGGGATTCAGCAGATTATGCTGAAATATGCAAAATTCCATACGGTAATCTATAGTTTTATGATCATTCAAATGTAGTTGAAATTTATATTAGTTCCAAATCTAGTGGATAGAAATGCTCTGGCCGTGAGATAGTAATCAAAAATTTCACTCCTTCCTTAAACCCATCAGAATTGGGCAATTCATGAATACATACATCTCTCCAGGAAGTATATGTATTTTGATTGACATATTGGTACCTACTGCAGTTGTGCAAATGCACAAACCTTGCAAACTCTGATAATGACAGTCCTTATCAAATGACAAACGACAAATATGCAATGACAATCATCCATCCCCAGCATGATGTTGCATCATATCAATCCTTCTCAAGAGTTGCAGTTTATTAATTCCGTAACAAGAATACAGTTCATTATAATACTGTGCCCTAATATAGGCTGAATTTCTAGATGTCCAATAATCCTTGTTATTTATCCATGTTGTTATCCTTGTTATAATCCAAGTTTAATTGCACAATTAAACTTGTACTAACTAATCATAATTCCCTTCAGTTCGCAATGTTATTAAAGTCAGAGCTACCAGATTTGGAACCAATTGCAGAGAAAACTCTTTCACAATTCTTATTACGAAGGGTTCAACAAGTGATTGAGGAGAGAGGACCTGGTCTCAACTTTCTGGTAGGAAACGGATAATATCTACTATTATTTTTCATTAACCACTTTGAAATTCATGTATTTGTAGCGTGATGCAAGTACCGGCAATACGCTCCTTTATGACGACATTGAGCCATTAACAAGGCGCCTTGCTAGCGCCTTATGGCGTTCAGGGATCCGGAGGGGGGATATTGTGATTCACATGACAAGCTACCACATACACCAAGTGCCATTAGCGATGGCACTATGGAGAGCGAATGCCATCCTGAGATCCATTTACAAGGAGGAGGATTCAAATACTGTCTTAGCCAAGATGGAAGAATCGAATTGTACCCTCATCTTTGTGGACGAGGAATCCCTGCCCATGGTGGAAAATGTTTTGAAGAGACTTTCGTACCCAGCTTCAATAATTGTTTGTGGCGAATCCCCAATAAAAAGGAAGGATGGAAATAAGAGCTTTGCTGAATTTCTCCAAAGCGGTGGACCACAAGGAGAGGATTGCCCATCCCTAATTGATGAATCAGGGGATGATGTTGCCCTCATTTTACCCACTTCTGGAACCACTGGAGCTTGCAAGGGTACTAATACCAACCCACTTACGAAAAAGTTTGCAAATTTTACAAAATTTGCATATTTTATGGCAACCCCTATTAATTATTACAGGAGCAATGCATACGCACAGGAGTTATTTGGCAACAATACGGAACCGATATCCATTAATTCTGCACAAACCTAATTTGTGGTGCACTCTTCCACAACATGCAGGTGGAACACGCTGCTCCTTTGTTGTCATGGTTTCTGGAGCAGAGATGATTGTAATTCCCAAATTTACCAAGGAAGCCATCGCTAAAGCTGTGGATGAGTATAAGGTAGGCGCCACCTTTAAAATGCCAGTCTCAAGTTTCCCTATCTTAACACATTCCTTACTAGCCCGGTTACATTATGGCATTTCCCGCCTGGCTCACATCGCTAACAGACCCAGACATGCAGAGCAAGTATGACTTGTCATCTTTAGAAATTGCTCAAACTGGTGGGTCTGTTGTAACTATAAAGATGATGGAAAACTACAGGGCACATTTGCCAGTTAAGGACGTTGTTATGGTTAGACTTACAGTAGTGTAAGATAAAACCCAGTAATTTGAATGGTTTAAAAATAGATGTACGGACTAACTGAGGCTTTGCCACTTTGTGGAACTTGGAAATCTTCAGGAGAAGGGGTTGAGCCGGTTTCCTTTAAAAGTGCATAAATACTTGTTTGTGTCTGTCTGGAAATTAAATAACTTTGTAAATATTCTACTAGCACCAGCATGAGTTAGTTTTCCCCAACCCTGGGATTTGTACACAAACGTAGTATGTTGTACACTGTACCAGTTTGAATAGAGTCTACTACTTCGTATCTCCTATCCTCCTAGTTAAAATCATTCCTATCCTACCTATCCTAATCTACGACTGTAAGGGCCTAAAGGGCTGTAAACCTGTCCTTTCCTTTTCTTTTACTACCACCAGTAGAAAAACCTGAAGAGGGAAAGAGTACATTTCCGAAAGCTTGTTTTTACCAATAAATTGTTAAAACATGACATCCATGAGATCCGTTAATGCTCCATTAAACTTTTTGTGTCGTATGAGACATTTATTTCAAGTTCTTGATTTAAATTTGAACTTGCAGATCTTCCCCCTGGCTCAGTTGGTAAATTGTGGGCTGGAGTTGAAGCTAAAATTATCGATACCGAAACCTTGCAAACACTCCAGCTTGGGGAAAAGGGTGAACTCTGTATCAAAGCTGAATTTGTGTTTAAAGGATACTATAAAAATGAGAAGGTACAAATGGAATTGAATATGATAATTAATACATGTACTATATTCCTCGTATTTTACAATTTCAAGGCAACAGAAAATGCCTTCCTGGACGGTTTTTTCCGCACAGGAGACATTTGTTATGCAGATAAGGATGGATTCATTTTTATAGTGGATAGATGCAAAGAGATTTTCAGATATATTGGGAACCACGTGAGTATATTGCAGCTAAATGCTCATTTAGGATGGATGTGCGTACAAATCAGTGTGATTTTAGATGTCTCCTACGGAAATTGAAAACGTAATACAGGGTCACCCCAATGTGAATCAAGTTGTCGTCTTCCCCATTCAAGATATTCATGTTGAAGACAGTTTCGTCCCAAGAGCAGCGGTTACTCTGAAAAACGTCTTCGTCAAAGAGTTCCCAAATGATGTGGCTGAAGATATTGCACAGTTTGCGAATGGTAAGAATAAGCTAAACCGGATATGGTAATGATTAATGATGGTAATGTTTTGTGTAGATCGATTGGCAGATTACAAACGACTCCGAGGCGGTGTCATTATTGTTGACGGTAATTGTCATTTTAATTAGGGCGTCTTTAAATTTGGTATCCAGTCGACCAGTGCTAAACTGACAGTGCGGCTTGGATTTAAAAATTTGAACATTACCGTATTTGACACAAATATGGTTATATAATTTAATGAATAAAACAGCCAGGGAAGATTCATACATGAACGTCTGGTTTTCCTACAAGTATAAACAGGAAGGGTTCAAACCATGTTCAATTATACGGCTTAGATCATTGTTTCAAGTTCAAAAATGTGGTGTGAAGCGTTTCTACGAGTATATATTTGAAAGCAAAATTTAACGCGGGAAAAAAACTTTTAAAATCAAGTTTATTCGATAAATTGGTCATTTCAATTCTATCAAGACGTTCAATTTTTTGTTTAAAAGCGTCAGCAAAACCCCGTGAAAAACTATCCCGGTGTCCAAATACATGTCGTTATTCCAGCCGTTTTGTTACCTAAACATTAGGAACCAATAAGACCTTAATTTATCTTGAAAGTTATTTCACATGGTGAATTATTCATGCGTTTAGAATTACCCATGGGTAAAACCGGAAAAGTGTCGAGACAATTAGCAATGGAATTATTTGGAGACAAACTTGATAGCAACAACAACAACAACAACAACAACAACAACAACAACATTGTATACAACAGTGTACTTGACAAATATTATTAAATATGCTGTATATAAATAAACAATATATTAAATTATATGATAAAGGAAATCTCCAATGTCTATCGTAATGATTTTGAGAGTATGTATAATTAACGTGTAAGCCATTAACTGAATCATGCTTAAATATTTAATACCCCTTAATATAATCGATGTCAAAAACTTTAATTTCTCTGAATTCATTAAAACCCAATTTCCACCAGGGAATACTGTTAATGCATACATCAAATTGAGCAAAATTTCATGGCGAATAATAATCAGCATTAAAAATGATTCGCCTACCCCTATCTCAAAAAAACAAAAATTTGGTGTGTTGGAAAGTGAATTATGGGGTCGACTTGTTACTAAATTAAAATGCATATTATTTGTTGTAACAAACAGTTTACACCATTTAATATTACATGATAATACATATTAGTCTTATAAACAAATCAACTATGTTTAGAGCATAGTAATTATCCAACCATAAAACTTCCATAACCTTAACTTTAATAATTAGGCTAAAATAGTATACATTGGCCACATTCGTTACTGTACATAAACATTCCCGGAATGGGATTCATTAATATAGGCATTAATATTCTATCTATTTTTCTATTTCCTCAAAGCCAAGTATTTCTCCGAAGTTTTGGGATTGTTCATTAATTTCTCCACCCTAACTGCAAGCACACACATTGGATGCAAAACAGATGACCAAATCTCGTACGCTTCTTTGATGAATTTTTTAGCCATTTTCAAAGAACTTTTTTGTTGAACAGCAACGTTAAATCCAAGTTCAAGAACCTGCGCCTTTTGAATCAAATTGGCATGAACTTGTTGACAGTTTTCAAGCAGTTTTTTAACATAACCAAGCTTTACATCAGCATCTTTAACTGAATACCGTTCTCCTTCACTTAATATGCATTGTTGCATTAGGCGACCCTCCTTAATTAGCTCTTCAACTCTATCATCCCGACAATAACAATTGGAAGGACAAGTAATTCTAAACATGGCTTCAAGATAGTCCCGACCCGCAGCAAATGAGTCCATCAATTTTCCATTTCTACGAGAATCTGGTAGTACACAATAAACCTGGTCGTAGATAATGTAATTTACGCATATTTCTTCCCCGGCTTGGATATCTTTTTTGGAGTACACGATCATCGTCTAGAAATAAATCAAAAGTCAGTTTGAAATCAAATTGTTACTCTTTGACACTAAACCAATAAACAAACAAACAAACAAACAAACAATCAAACATTACATTGATATTTGCATTTAACGAAAGAAAATATTCAAATGTATTAAAAATACTACTGACCTTGAAATCAGGATCTGGCATTTTTGCTGCATTAGCATCACAAGAATGATTTGGAATTTTGGCACGACCTACGGATCTTGACGCAAAGCCTGGATCTGCCATTATGTCACCATTAAACCCGTCCACCATTATTCGAGTTTTTGCGGGGATAAATCGTTTAGCAACGACCCCTTGACCCTTTCCAGGGACCGGTGCTATTATCCAGTCCAAATCTTCTTCTCCATAAGGTAACCCACACCAACTTGTGTGACCCTGTCCCACACCATCTGTATAAAATATTAAAAAATGTCAAAATTAATGCTTTCAAAGTTTATATAAATTTTACTGCAAATACATACAGGAACGTCCATCCTTTTTTATTTTGATTTTCCAATCCTTCGTTTGGCATTCTATGCTACAATAAGCTCTCTTGTGACATTTGGAACACGTTTTCACATTCTCGGCCTTTATGAAGGTCAGACAAAATGCGCAATGTCGATCAACTTTTTCCTCCATTTCAAAGAGACTGAAATATTAAGATTAAAAAAATAAAGCTAAGACGGTAAAATTTTTTGTCAAAAATAAAACACTTGCCTTAGATTCAGATAATTTTTCTTACTATGTAAGAAATCAGTCAGTGAATCAGATATGCAAATAAGAATCAGTAACGTTTCAGTTTCAGTGCGACACTGAATTAGATCATGCTAAACTCCAGTTTTATGTTCTCACTCCAATTTCGTAACATAAAATGCAGACACTAGCCAAGGGGACCAGTTAGTAACCGTAATATGCTGAGGATAATCTACCTACAAATCCCCACTGCCTGATGATTCACGTATGGCTTAAAGTTATTTCGAGTTCACAAAAGAAAAGGTTTGGTTGCAGTTCCTTTCACCAATCCTCCCCTTTGTTATTCCATATACCCATAATCCTAGGCATATGCTAGTTGTGATTCTACTGAGAAACCTTAAATATAAACTTAAAATGTGGTACAGTTAGTAAAATTGAATATTAAGTCTGGTGTAATATTAAACAGCTAATACCCGCAAACTTTATATTAGTACCTTTGTATAATATATGTATGCATAGCGATGTACCTAAGGTTTTTAGACTGAACAAGTTTAAAAAGTATTGGAGAAAATATTACAGGAATTTTTCTGAGGTATTTTACCTTTACGAAACAAACTGAGTAGTTGGGTATTGTGAATTGAAGCAGTGCATAAATAAATTAGGGACTGGACTGGTCGGTTTGCTTGAGCAGAAGAACTCGACTATTGGAGTAATCCTTTTTACTAAAAATACGTCTGTAAACCTGAAGCTTAAAAGGTTGTCAATTCTACGAAATCCTATTTCAGATTATTTCTGTTTATTAAGGGAAAAATGTTTAGCAACAATATTTTGAACTTCTAAAAACGTTTTTCTAAGTATGTAAATAGCACCAACGATTTTTTTCCGGTCACACTCCTACCTCCCGTATGGATGGATATTTTTGCATGCAACCACTTTCATAATAAAGATTATTAGTTGCAGTGGGGCTATTGATCAGCGGTTTTTCATAAGCACCATCACCAATACGTCTAATATCATCCCAAAGCTAAATTTCCCTGAAATTTTTTCTTCAACGATAATTTTAACAGAGTAAAGGTGATGCTTGCAGAAAACCACTGATGAACCCTAATTCGAAACCCTGTCTGTGGAGTATTTGTCACTGTCTTAAAAATTCAAAGAAGCACGTTATTAAGTGTGATGATGATGAATAATCTTTATTATTCTATATACTGTACGCAAGTGCTGAGTGAATAATCATATCGGATTATCCTGAATACATATCTCTCGGCAATGTTTATCTTGAATCAGACACATTTCCATCCAGTTCATGGTATTATCACCACTTGGTATTGATAATCAAATATTTGAACCTTGAACACTCTGATAATGACAATCACCCAGCCCTACCCTGGAGTTAAATACACAAAACATATGCTCCTTCTCTCTCAAGAGTAACAGTTTATTAATTCGTCAAGAAGAATACAGTTCATTATAAGTACGTAGCCCTCATATATATAGACCCTGGCTGAATTATTATAAGTATTCAATAATCCTTGTTATTTAATTACACAATCAAATAGTTATTTAATCTTCATTTCCTTCAGTTGGCAATAATGTTAAAGTCAGAGCTACCGGATTTGGAACCAATTGCAGAGAAAACTCTTTCCCAATTTTTATTACAAAGGGTTCAACAAGTGATTGAGGAGAGGGGACCTGGTCTCAACTTTCTGGTAGGAAACCATATACGGTATTATTACATGTATTTGAAATTCATGTATTTGTAGCGTGATGCAAGTACTGGGAACAACATCCTTTACGACGACTTTGAGCCATTAACAAGGCGCCTTGCAAGCGCTTTATGGCGTTCAGGGATCCGTAAAGGGGATATTGTGATTCACATGACTAGTTACCACATGCACCAAGTCCCATTAGCGATGGCACTATGGAGAGCGAATGCCATCCTGAGGTCCATCTACAAGCAGGAGGATTCAGACACTGTCCT
>JAQIWQ010001428.1:0-10819 GCA_034695825.1 Folsomia inoculata
ATGACAATAATTTTAATATTATTTGTAAGACTACGTTCAATTTCTGCTTTGTTTATTCATATTCATCTTAAAGAGCATGCAGTTTTGTTCGCACAGCGTAAATTCTATACTATCATTAACATGTTTATCAATAACTGATTTTCAAAACTGGTCTTTCGAAAGTCATACTCATCAGTGTTGCAATCACAGACTGTCAATCAGTTCAATAGTTTTTACTAATTTAATAAATTAGCCAGATGACAATGAAGTATAAAGAAAATACATTAGATTGCATTTAGTGGTTTGGTAATTATTTAAACCGTTGCAGGAATAAGAAAAATTCAGATCGTTGAATATTTCGGTGTTTATGTTTACGTCATTTAAAATTTAACTAGTGCTCGTGTGAGCTTTAAACACAAATTTTACCGGTAATAACAAATTATCAAATATTAAAGGAACAAGAATGCTAAATACTAATCTACAATTGAATATTACTATAAATTTTCAATTATACTATCAATTGTACATTCAATTTTTCATATACCGATATGAGTATTATTTGCCTAAATTTTTGATGAAACTTGACAAATCGTATTCTTCTTCGTATAACTTGTCCTCCCACAACTCGGGCAAGTTTTCCAACACATTTTTGTACGACGCGACAATTCCACCAATGTCCTCCCGTTTCCCAGACTTGTCGCCGTCCTTGGAGTCTTCCAGAACGAAGAGGTCCAGTAGCTAAAAGAAAATTTATAAGCATTTTGGATTATCGTAATGTAAATTGAAATTCCTACTTTATCCGTGGCCATTGTTTCGATGGAGGAATTTTCTTGACCTATCACTGTATTAGCAGTCATCAACTTGAATTTTTGTAGGCTGAAATAAAAATGCGATCACCGTCGATGAAATCAAAGTTTCAACAATAATTCGAGTTATGGTAAAATCGATAATTACCCCATAATTTTTTCTTCTAAAGTTCCTCTCGTAATTAGTCTGTAGACGTTAACAACTTTCTTCTGGCCAATTCTATGCGCACGGTCCATAGCTGATTGAAGGTAAAAAATTATATAATGTTTATTTATATTTTCAGTAATTCAGTAGTATATAAAAAATTAATACCTTGGAGGTCTCGCATCGGATTCCAATCATGTTCCACAAATATTACCTAAAGCAGAAATTAAAAATGTAATAAAGACAAAATTAATTGAAAAATATTATAATTACCGTATCAGCACCAGTCAAATTGAGTCCAAGTCCACCAACTTGTGTCGTCAAAAGTAATACATCAATGGAAGGATCATTATTGAATCGGGTGACAAGAGAGTGTCTTTGTCCTGTAATTGTAAGCACAACTGCTTAACTGACGGTACTGGGTTCAATCAAGACTATTATCGAAAATGTTCATATTAGATTTGATTAAATATGAACTCAAATAGGTTATGATACTACTCATTATGATAGAACCAAACCAACGTAACGTTCCAATATGATATTGATACCGCTGTTTGAGTGTAACGCAATCAATATATTAATACAGATTGTGCACACTGGTAGGGTTAAATGAAATTGATCTGATAATAATTGTTAACCTACAGTAATTTTATTATTTGTCTAACCAGCAGGAACGCTCCCATCCAGTCTTAGAAATGTCACCGAAGGCATGTGAATTCTAGCACGATGCACACAAAAATTAATTCGAACCAAATTGTCAAAGTCAAATGAATTGAGTATACTAACTTGAAGAGGTCGTGTTCCAAAATATCCAGCATAACTTTAAGTTGACAGAAAATCAAGGCTCGGTGTTGGAAAACCTAAATTATATTCAACCGATTACAGTGAGACCTTCAGACACCACATTTCAACCGACAAGAAAGAAGTTAAACAAAAATAAAATTTAATTTCCTGTCAACAGTGTCCTTCAGCCGTGTTAATTATAGATGTCACATTTATAATTATAATACATATAACCATGTATAATATAAATTAAAGCTAAATTACCACTGAAAAGTTGTCTGGTGAACTATCAGTAACCCCGATTCCACAGTCTAGTAGTAGTTGCCTATAAAACAGAAATAAAATTAGTAATGCTAGTTCTATATGTAGTTACATCTGGCTGATGATAGATTACTTGAGAGCTGGGAGTTTGGCACTATGCTGAATGTCATCTAACGTTGTCTTACTCTGTGCCAGACTGTGCATAACAGATGAGAATTTCGGATGTTGTATGGTTAACACGAGTTTTGGATGGTTGCAGACTTTCCGCAAGTATTGCAGTGCCTGTGAGCAAAGCAAATAATTCATTCATAATATTAATTGGTTGGACTTGGGTAAAATTTCAAATACCACTTGGCTTCACAAACCTGAAAAATGTGTGAATGTTTGGAAGGGTCGTCATTGCCTTGAAATGTATCTCTTAAGCTTTGATGAGCTTTAGTTCTTCATTTCAATCATGTAACAAAAAACAGTAATACTTATGCTTATTACAAACAGAATAATAAAAATAAAATTGTAGCGAAATGATAGTAGTTTGGAGGTGGTTATGTGCATTATTTACACGATTATAATCTGAAAACGTGTTCATTGCACACTGAACCCACAAACCCCATCACGCTGTAAGTTACCTTGCAAAATCTTCATATAACTGTTCTTGAATGGGACTGAGTTCACAGTAATAATCTTGAGTTATTTTTGGTGGCAAGTCTTGCAGTACATCTTCTTTAAGTCTTCTCAACAAAAATGGAAGAGCTTGCCTATGTAATGCTTCCATCGCTAATGCACCGGATTCTTGATCCTTTGGAGAACTCTTGGGATCTCCTAACCATATAAATATCTAGATGTGACAACCAGTACATTTTTTACGTCAACATTTGAGTATGAAACTTACGTGCCATAAGTATGGGTCGACCGAATCGTGAATTAAATTGTTTCTCTGTGCCCAAAAATCCAGGCATCAAAAAGTCAAAAAGACTCCACAACTCCAGTACATTATTTTGAATTGGAGTCCTGTATAGTGAAAAAATAGTTTGGTCAGATCACTGACAATGTAATAATTACCAAACTTTGCTGAACTACAATCTTACCCACTAAGAATAAGTCGATGGCTAGATTTCAGTTGCTTGATGGCTTTAGAAATTTTGGTTTTGCCGTTTTTGATAATGTGACCTTCATTCAAGCACAACGGTTTAATTGAGTTTTGAGTTACATAGTCACAAATAGTACTGAACTTACCTTCGTCCAATATGCAATAGTTCCATCGAATGGAGGAGAAAAAGTCTATATCGTTCCTAAACAGGAAAAGAAGTACACGGATTTAAAAATAATATTGTAAAAAGTAGCTAAACGCAGGGTCTTTTCTTACCTCACAATATCGTAGGAAGCAACAACTAAATTATGCATTTGTACTTTTGGTTTCAATTTATTTCTTTCGGCAGGTGGACCATGATAGTGAAGTGGATTTAAGTATTCAGAAGAAATGAATTTCTCAACTTCGTAAACCTGTAACAACGTACAGAACCCATAAATGATACAACATGCAACGTTGTTTGAAATATTCTACGTTGGTTCAGAAACAGCTCTAACTTGGAGATAAAATACTACCACATTATTAACTTTTGGCATTTATTTCTGGCCTTACCCAGTGGCCGGTAAGCGTTGGAGGACAGATGACAATGGATGGTGAAGGAGTGTTTTCGGGCGATTTGTTACTCTGAAATAGCAAATATTATTACCCAGTAACGTGTAGTATTGCATAGGAATCTTATTGTAACGAGTTTACCTCATATCTGTCTTCCCATTCTTTGTGATCAGATCCTAGAATACAAATACTTTGCAGTGTTTTCCCAAGGCCCATATCATCACACAAGATTCCATGAAGTTTGAATTTGTTGAGAAATCCTATTCATGGTTAACAGAGAGGTATTTAGTACAAATAATTTGATAACTATAGATTCGAACATTATTACCTAACCAATTAACCCCAGCTTGTTGATAGGGTCGGAGTTCTGCATTGATTGGAACTGTGATTTCATACTTTGGAATTTTCGATGGGTTCAGTAACTGCTCAAGAAACTCTCGTTGTTGACCCTTTTGTTGAGATAGGTAGTGGGGAAGGTTTGGAGGATCAGGAACACCACCTTCTAGAGGCATGAGACGAACAAGTGTAGCAAACGTGAGGGAAGCCAACATGCGTACGGATTCTTCGTGATCAGACATTCGACCTAATGACAGCAACATTTGGTAGCAACTGAAGAGAAAACTGTAGAATTTTGGACCGTACCAAGAACAGGGACGACTAGTAGAACAATATAAGGCAGTAGATTGAGTCCAAGTTTGTCAACAATGCACCAAACGACTTCGAGCGCACCCTTCCTCGCTAAATCATTCCCGCCTGCCTCTAGTTGGGGAAGGACAACTTTAGCCACGACAGGCATAACCTTATCTGACATTAGGGACGCCCACACAGCCAATGTACGCGAAGCCATATGGCGAATGGCACTGCACGAATGGCCTAGAAGGGCACAGAGTTTGTCGATTTGGGCGGCCAACTAGAACAAGAGAGAAATTAAAAAAGGGCAAAAATATTAAGGCAAATTTATGTAACTTTACACACAGTTGGATACAATTTTTGATGGAATGACGGTGAAATAATTTCCAATACTAAAAGCGCATTGATGACAATCTGTAATGCTTCTGGATCGTCATTTTCTTGTATCGATTGTGACTCCAACACTCCGAAAGTCAGCTCCCATAACCGGGGGGCTTTAGATGGCATTTGTACACCGAAATAGTCAACAATGGATGTCAGTGCAAATGTGGCACCCCTTTTTTGGATTATTCCTCCCTTATTCGCTTCAAATTCTGCGAGTTCTTCCTTCAAATAAAGAAAAATATTTGTTCTACAACACGATCGTGATTTTGATATATGTACAATTATTCCTCACTTGTTTCGTCAACTTCTTTGATACTTCCGGAGCAGTTAGAGAACTAAGGGACAGAATTTCTCCTCCATTTGATTCTGGTCCAACAGAAAGCCCTTCCTCATTGTTGTCTGAGCAGAGATAGGAGACCAGGTTTTGAATAATTTTAGAATTTGGACAAGGTTCGCGAGATAAAGCAAGGTCCATCAGAGCGCATAAATGATCCGCAGCAGATTTTTGAAAGAAAATGTTCTCTTCTCGACGAATTGACTCCATAAGTGGTTTCACGACAGGATTAAGCTTCTCTGGGAGACAATTCGGCCCTATACTCACCACAGCGGATGAAACGGCAGCAAATGTCCTGAATACAGGTAAAAATTGATCAGTAATTTCAACACCGAATTACCTCTTCTCTCGATTTACGAATAATTCTCTTTACATAATGCTTAAGGCCGTGAATTCCGTAGTGGTAGTGTTCCAAAGTCCCCAAATTGTTTTCCGTCGTTCCAATAAAGTATCAGCGATTTTATGTTTTTTCAGATTCTTTTGAATAAGTTCAACCATCCCAGACCCTCCCAAAATTTCAATTTGCTGAAGTGAGAAGAGAACATTACCAGCTAACGTTTGAATATCATCAGGTAATGGAACTTTGTAATGCTTTAGAGTAGCCACAAAATCACGACATTCACTTTGAAGTTTTGTAAAACCTATAAAAATAAACTTTTATGGTATTAAAACGTTCATCATGATTTGAACAAGGCAATCATTACCTACAGCTACTTCATCAAAGTATACATTTTCTTGAAGGCATTCAATCAGTCTTTTACAGAGGCCTGGATGGCTCTTTCTTTTTTTGTCCTGTGAAAAAAATTTTAATTAATACTTGGTAAAGAACATCGTACAATATTGAATCCAACCTTTGAACTAGAGTTTGTTGAGCAATTCACGGGGATTGAGCCATTTGTATTACTGTTATTAGAGCTAGAATTTGAATTTACAGGACTATGACCACTAATTTCAGCCGGACTACTTTCAGGCCAGGCGGAAACAACAAACGACGTTATGGTACGTTGAAGAGCTGAACGTGAATTAAGATGTACCATGAGTACCCTAACAAATAATTCAATGGGTTCTTCACCGACACTAAAATGACACCGAACAAGTAATGCTTTCAATGTACATCCATTCCATAATAACATTAGCTGTGAGCGTATACCCATTTGGGAGTGGTGTTACAATATAAGAAGCCAGTTCGCCCAACATTTTAGTAAGCCTTAATCTTGCTGCGGCTACAACGGTAGGGTCACCATCCCCAGCTCCGCCCATGAACACTTTTTCAGTCACTGGAGGTGAAGATTCTTCAGGTGGAGAAGTTGCAGCAGCATGTTCTGTGTGCTCTTTTACACCTTTGATCCTTCTATGGGCACCCTATATAATAAAAATTCAGTTATTAGAATTAGAAACACACTGGACTTACTTCCTGTGTACCTGTGTTGCAGAAAGTAGGCACATCGGATCAATTGGTAGTCGTGGTGGCTGCATTGCCAAGCACAACCAAGTTCCAAAGCAAGGACACGCAGCAAGAAGCAGTGAATCCAGTTTGGACGACTTTAGCAAATCAGACCATACTCGAGGAATCAGATTTTGAACATCTTGTACATGTTCGACTAGACCCCGCTGATAAGTGTGGCGTAGCGTTTGCTGCAATGGGCCAACACTCATCGGAGTAACGGAAGGATCCAATTCGGTCAGTTTTTGAAGAGTTAACAGTGCAGATTTCCGAACCGAAGAAGAAGTATGATGAAGAAATGGCCAGAGACGTGGGATAAGCATATCCAGTTCCCTAAATAGAGAACAAATTATTAAATCAAGTAAATGACTCGCAATTGTTCAATGGTTACCTCAGAGTACTTCTGGCCTTAGGAAATGTAAGTAAAGTTGCTAAAAGTCCCATAATGGAATTACCTGGTATGCAGACGGATGAGTTCGGATTTTAGTTAATTCATTTAATTAAGTTAGTTAATTCATGCAATTACAGGCGGACGACAAGTCATCTAAATCTGCGAGAGAATCCCATAACACGCTTACAACATCGGGTGCCTGATCTGGAAGGTTTTCTACCAACAGATCCGACACTGGAATGAGGGAAGAGGCAGCTACTGCAGAGACATCGTCAACTGTATCCGAAAGACAGGCAAAAATAGCAGGAAATGCGATCGGAAGAAGGTTTTCTATCATATCCTACATACAAAACTGGTATCAATTTCGAATAACTTTGATTTTAAACACAGAACTGTCATATTACGATTCCTTACTCTTCTGACTGCAAAAATGTATTTGAGTCCAAGCAGAGATCCATGACGTACTTCCCATGAACTTTGATAGAGCAATCGAACCAATATATGAACCACGTTGATTACTGCAGACTCTGACATCAGTGTCACCACTGCGCCCAAACATTGGGAACATGTTTCCCTCACTGAATGCAAAGATCCCAGGAGTAAATTTAAACAAATTACAAATACAAATATGAAGAAGAACCTTACCTGGAGCTACAACTTGATCACTTACAAAATCCCCAAAACGGTCCAACGCTAGAACTGAGACAAGGCGCAATGCGAGATCTTCAATCCATTCAGTGTGAGACAAATCGGACTAAATGACCATGTCAATATATCAGGATCATGTGTGTATTTTATATTATATTGTAAAAATAAATAATAATACCTCTGCTTTCGTCATCCACGGTTCTCTACCCCCTCCATTACCATGTAATTTTATAACTTCTCTCAAAGCTGTAGCAGCCCCATGTCGTACTTCCCAACTGGGGCTGAACATGTCATTGATTAGAATATCCACCCAAGCGGAAAGTGGCCATTGTCCTTCTCCCACGGAATAAATGGACCAAGCCTCTGCACTAAAGTCCATAATAGAATCTTCTCTCTTGAGCCTTTTCCCATCCGGTCCACCATTATTACCCCCATCCATGGAAGACTGTGCTGCAGCTTCTCTGAGTTTCTGCTTTCTTGCACGGCGTTTGGCTAGATTAATCTCTCTTGAAGAAAGGCTTAATTGTTCCTCTAGGTTAGGATCGAATAGACCCAGACTATTTGAATTAGTTATCGTTCCAACCCCTCCAATCTCTTTACTACTAGACGAGACAGCTTCGACTGAAAAAGAATTTGAGCACTCTTCTGACATTAGATCTTCATTGCTTACAATATCAGAAGTGTCAATTCCCATTTTTTCTGCGACATCAAGTCCTAGTCTGAAATTAAATATATAAAGTCATAAACAACGCGAACCAATAACATTTAGATTATCCAAAAAAATTACCGTTTATTGATGGCCGCTCTCTGACTAGCAGGATCTTCCCCTTGGGAAGAAGCAGATGTAGCAGAAGCACAAGTCCCAGACCCACCACCACTATTCTCAAACACTTTGGTATCCGAAGCCATAAGAAAATTAGACGGTGTGGAAGTCAGAAGGTCTAAATCAAAACTTTGAAAAGATAGTCGCTGTTTTGTCTTTTCTGCTAGAGTTGAACACGGTTTCTTCTCTTGAGAGCCTTCTTCATCTTCCATACTGATGACCAGTTCCAGCTCTGAATCATCCCCTCCACTATTTTCCAATTCATCCTTTATTCCCGTCTTCTGAAAAAGACAAGAACACGTAAAAAATATAGCATTCAACTCCAAACTCTAAAGTTTGTACCAACCTTTTCACATTGATTATGAATTGAGGTTTGATTCCAAGGAGGAACTTTCGAAAGAATTGCCTCAACCGCAAGTCCAGCCGCGACTCTAGTCTCCCAAGACGAAGATCTTAGACATTTATGTACCCTGGATAAAATAAATGGTAGCTCGTGTGGGTGTAGCCGTTGTACTTCGCCAAGTTGTGAGGCAGCTGCTTTTCTGGTGGCAGCAGTAGAACCAGACTCCAAAAGCACAAATAGCCGGTCCAACCTAAAAGAAGAACGTTATTAAGTTGCCATTAAAACAACGTGTCAAATTCTTATAGTAAAAGTTAAGATAAATAACTCATTTCTTACCTTGTCATGTTAAATCTGTCGATTCGATGTTAAACTTCATAAAATAGCTACAATTCCTTTTGTACTCCTCCGTGCCTTTTACTGCCTGTCCTTGATTTTGAAGTTAATGTTGATGAATATAGAGGTAACTTGCATATTTTAAAGTGTTAAATATTTATGGTGATGTAACAAGAAAAAAGTGAAACTATTAAAATTTATACAAATTAATGAAACTTTCTTTTCTCATCGTAAAACAAATAGTAGGTAGGCCGATTCCATTTAGTGAACAGTCAGTCAGTCGAAAGGTTTAAACTCCCGCCACTAAATTCAATGACGGCATTGTTTTATCCGTTTCATTCAATAGCTTAGTGGACAAGTTTTACCGTTTTCTGAGAGAAAGTTACCGTTTTTGAGAGAAAGTTACCGTTTTTGAAAGAAAGTTACCGTTTTCTTTAAATGTACCCTTGTTCAATTGCGTTGTGTCCAATTTCTTTCAAGAAATATTCATGAAGAGTTATTTTTATTTTGGTTTAATAATTTCGACATTTTAATTCCACTTTCATTTCATTTATGCAAAATGCATTTCCTACAGGGATTGGCCCTATGAACAAACAACGAACGACGATATGCATCATGCATACCTTTTTGTCGAAAAAGCAACCTTCGCATTTCTTATCACATTGTAAAGTTAATGAAATATGACATGATATGCAAAATGGCAAAGCCTTAATAGCTTGTTGCTACTACTGGACTGGACCCACCTTTTTTACCATTGTTAGTCATCCTCATCTACCTTTTCCATTCCACCAACTTCCCCGTAACATTTACCCGTAACATCCCAACAATACCTAATCAAACCAGTCAAACAAACGCTTATAAAAAATACCTGGCCCAGTACTCAATTAAGCTCAACATGGACAAGACTTCAAGACATCAGCGTTTTAGCTATTCGTAAAGGTAGAGAATGCTACACCTCTAAAAATCTATACTATGCATGCATACCAAGCCAGGTATGTCATGTTTGTAAACTTTTGACTTGTTTTTTATTACTCTCCAGTAAAGCAGGAGTTGCACTTTTTATCAAAAGTTGACTTTATGATGTTTTTTCAGACAATTTAAACTAATAAAATTACAGTTTGGAGACGATTTGATTGCTGAAATTACCTATATCGTTGGTGTCGTAGTTTGTAGTGTTTCCAAATTTATGCAACGTTCTTAATTAACCGGTGAACAATTAACCCCAGCAGAAAACTACTTTAAAACATTTTATCATAAAATTAGAGGAAACATTTAGGAAAAATGGTATTCCTAAGTTCATTCTGGACTCCATGCTTTTACTACAATGAAATCACCCGAGCTGTTAAGCCTATTGCGCTTTATACTGCGGTAAGCATATAATTGGCAGTTATTTAAGCATTCTTTAATTGTGTAATTTGTAAAATGTGTTACATAGTTGGCGTCTGTGGTCTCGATAACATACACCATCTACGTTATGGCCGGTGGAGAAAGTTCCAGCCCTTATATGCCATATTTTGAAACAGATCGATCTCTTTGTAAGTAATTATTGCATTCATTTCTTTGTCATTTATTCAAAAAAGTATTAAAAGTGTAATAATTTGTTGATATTTTTAGCGACCCATGTCTACGGTGGATTTGCCATCTTGTTCTTTCTAATTTTTATTGGAGCATCATTGTTAATGATACACGCAGCTAGGGTGGAGATACGTGGGTGGTAAGTGTTGGATTAAAAATATATAAAATTAAATAATTTAATGTATTTTAGTAAATGTAATTGATTAAAATGTTCTTGTAGGATTCTGCCCTGGATGATTTGCATGTTTTGCGTTATTCTTTTACAAGTCTATTTTGGATTTCATTGGCTTTTCGACTATTA
>JAQIWQ010001429.1:0-10814 GCA_034695825.1 Folsomia inoculata
ACCAACGCATTTTGATAGTGAGATGACGAATCCTTTCGTATTTCAGAAATTTTCATCATTTTTCTTTGTTTTTCAATATTTCCAGTCACCAGATATAAAAATGTTAACTTTTCAAAATTCTTTGTTCGCTGGTAGCACATTTCAACCACCTAAATAAATAAATCCACTTGTCAGAACACTAGAATAAAGTAACTAATTAACCGCGTTGATTTTTTATTATTATACCTGATGATTTCCTTGCAACAGAGCAATCTGCCCTAACTTATCCCAACAAGCCTTATCATCTAACGACTTTGCTGCCTCAAGAGCAATCTCGATATTTCCACATTCTAGAGCTAAGCCAAACCGTGTTTTCTCGTCTTTCACAAAGTGTAAAGCAACTTCGGGGTAACCTTTCTTCTGAAGGTAAGCGATAATTGATTGCCCAACTAATTTCGCATTACGAACCATGTAGAGAACCTGAACATTGACGCGAAATTAGAAGCTAAATTTAAAAACAGAATACAGAATTATTGAGAAATTACTTACCTCGTCATATTTTCTATTAATTAGAGCCAATTTGAAGCGATATTCTGTGGGATCAACATTCAAAATTCGGGCTTTGGCTTCCCTGTCGAGGCAATAAACTTGGTGGTTCTTGACTTTCGTAATGTATATAGGGAGGTCCAGCGTTCTGATGATTCCGCTGTCCCTGTAATGTAGATAAATCCTTAAAGTTAGGACCTTACATTGTAAGTTTCAATGAAGACTCACCCGTTAGTGATTGCGTATTTGATATGATTACTGGTGGTGTAAATAAACACTCCCGAATCTTCCCAAGCACCTGATTTCACATGGGTACTTTCTTGCAATGAGCACAATATTTCCAATTTTGGGGTACAGAGAGTGATGCAACGCTTGGCTAATAGTGCAACATATGCCATGTCTGCTGACCAGATTACATAACGAACTTTGGCAACTTTTGCTTCCGCTTGTACCCTGCAAACATAAATTAAAGTAGATTTAGAAACAATGCAACAACAGAAATAGGATTCCATTTTAGTTTATTCTTTACAAGAAGTACCTTTTTTGTTGAACATCAAATAAAGTCAAGGATTCAGGCTCTCGCAAAAACAACCTTCCGGTTCCAGCGAAAAATATTTCGTCACAGTTGGGAGCTTGAATTTTCTTGCTTACTTCGTTCTTCAAATTCTTTATTGCCAACTGTTAAAGATTACTTCAGTTAATAAAAATTTCCAAATACAAACCTTCCAAAAATATTAGAAGTCTATTATTTTACCGTTTGATTACGATCCAGAACAGCAAAACGATTTCTAGCAACCCAGATTGCAGTCCTGCAACGTTAGAAATTGACAACACAAATGTGAGATTCAAATAGAAAAAGTTGAACATGTTCATAAAATTAATTTTGCTTTGAGATTTTAACTTTAGAAAAAAACTCACATTCCGGAAGACTTCTTGCAGTCTGGGGCATCCGGATTCTGAGGATCAGTCTCGGTTGGGACCATATACAGTTCATATGTACTGTTATCTATTGTCGTTCGTGTGGTCAACAGCACAGAATTTTCAGCAGGGTTGTATGACATACTAATCATTGAAGATATCATAATTAGTTTCTCATGTAATTAACATGTACATAGTATGTATGTTGCGAAATTCGCAGTACGAATTATGCGAATCAACAACAACCTATGAGTAAGGCAACCTACCTATACACCGGGGCGCGACTTCCACCCCTCAGCTGCATAATTGCGCAATCCTTAGAAGTAGTTAAATCCAGACGCCGCAAATACCGTTCTTTGATATAGTAAATCAGATTCCCATGAACTGCATACGCTGGTCGTTCCCTTTCCAACTACAATGTATAAAAATTACGGTGACGTTGTAACAAATATATTTAGCGAATTAAATACCTTGAAGATAATCATCCCACTATCATGACCAGCAGCAAACAAATTCAAAGAAGGATGCGCACAGAGCACCCAAAATCTGTCATGTTCTCTGCGGAATGTATGAAGACACGTGCGTTTTGACATATCCCAAACTCGAATGGATTTGTCCTCTGAATTTGACAGAATATACTCCTGACGTGGATGAAATAGAACACACGACACATTGTTGTAGTGGCCTCTGCATGTGTCTACCTCCCAGGCCTGTTACATTAAAACCCAACCAAATAAAATCAGCTATTGCATCACTGCATTGTGGAATCATAAATTTACACGTCAGCAATGAGTGAGTCACCAAGCCCCACAAAATCTTAAATCTCACCTTAGCTTCATTCATTCTCCACAATTTAACAAGCCGGTCATCAGCCCCAGAAACAATCAATGGCAGAGAAGGATGGAAATATGCCCAATTGACACCCCGATCATGTCCTTCCAGTACATGACGAACAACAGCATCTGCTTGACCAAATAAATCCGCACTACCAGGATGTCGCATATGATCATCCATACTTGCTGAACTTGGAGCAGTGTGTTTCTTGCGCAATCCTAAAAATCAAGTTAACCAATCATGATTCAATAAACGCCACACTGCATAATATTTCCATTTTTTTCTCTCTACTTACCAGAAATATCCCAAACTCTCACCGTCTGATCCAAAGATGCAGACACAACTAAATCCTCAGCAAGATGAAATTGTGCACACATGACGTAATGATTGTGTCCAGTCAAAATGCAAATACAATTTCTGCTTTGCCAATTCCAAATCCGAATAGTTTGATCATCCGATGCACTCAGAATCCAAGGATATTTATTATGGAAGAACGTGGATCTGATATAATCCAAATGGCCCAAAAGGGTAAAAAGACATCTTCGCTGCTTATAGTTCCAAACCTAAATAAAAAATTAAACCCCATTTCATTTATAACCCCTTACAACCACCACCACCATCCATCCACATCAAATCAAATCACTGATCCTTCTTGACCCAACACCCAAAATCAAAACCCACCTTGATTTTATAATCGTCCCCACCAGAGACAAAAATAGGTTGCTGACTATGAAAGCAAATCCCTCTAACAGGTCCATCATGTTCATCAAACTTATCCAGCAGTGTGCACATTCGATAATCCCACAATTGGACTACACCATTGTGCAAACTACAAAAAATACCAAAATCCCATTAATCCTTAGCCTTTAACCTCTATATTTCAATATAACTCACCTAGCAAGAATCCAAGGCCTCTTTGGATGGAAGGAAAGACCCTTCACTCTCGCAGATTTACTCTCAAACTTTGTCAACATTTTTGTTTAGTATTATTTTGCCTAATTATCCTTCCCTTGACAGCACCCAATAACCTTTTGACAGCCGGTCCCCCACTAGACCAGACCAGTGCAACCAAACCCAAAAACTCTCCAAACTTATAGCCAACTAAATAATATGACACCTAATCCTGTCTGATTTAGTGTCGACTCTTTATAAACTGAAATATTTTGTATTTTTGTGAAAAAAAATTTTGAAAAATCTCTGGAGCGAGTGAGCAGACTTTGACTGATTGAATAAAGTCAAGTCAGTCAGCCAAAGAGCTCATACTGACGTGGATGGCTTCCTCCACCTCAATCTCATCTCAGCCAACTAAAACATAACCCGCCCTTTACTAAATTGAAATAACAAAGCCTTCCAACATATTTTTGCAATTTTAAGAGCTCAAAAAAGGTAAATTTTAATTTTTGTGTGGATAATAATAATGATACAAGGGGGACAGCAGTAGTTTGGTTGAGATGCCTGCAGACATTAAAACATTGACGGAAGGATGGCTGGAGCTGGAGAGTGATCCTGGTATTTATTACATTGTTTCTTAAAGGTTTAATTAATTTTGACTAATTTGAAGTGATTGTATTAATTAATAATTTTAGGATTATTCACTCTATTGTTGGAGGATTTTGGAGCAGTTGGAGTTCAAGTTAAGGAAATTTATGAAGTACAAAAACCAATAGAAGGACCAGTTTATGGATTTATTTTTCTCTTTCGTTGGAGTGAAGAACGTCGTTCGAGAAGAAAAATAATTGAGGATAGTGATTCTTTTGTGAGGGATGATAATGTTGTTAATAATATATTCTTTGCACAACAGGTCAGTAATGAAGAGATTCTTTTGTTTTAGAGATGGTTTTAGTTAAGTTTGTTATTTTGTGTTACAGATGGTTCCAAATAGCTGTGCTACACATGCTCTAGTTTCTGTTTTGCTGAATCTTACATGTCCTGATCTTAAATTGGGGGAGACGTTAAACCGGCTTAAGGAGTATACGCAAGGGATGAGTCCAGAAAATAAAGGATGGGCCATTGGGAATACTCCTCGTTTAGCACTGGCACATAATTCTCATGCAACTCCTGAAGCAGCTAAACCTAAAAATGAAAATAAATCTGGTGGAATAACTACAGGAAGATTTACTGGGGAAGCGTATCATTTTGTTAGTTATGTACCTATTAATGGTAGACTGATTGAATTGGATGGGCTCAAACCATACCCAATTGACCATGGTGGGTGGACGAGTTGTTGCTTCTTTTTTTGCATGGTAAAGAAAGGAATTAGATTTTAATGACGATTTGATTTTTAAAGGTCCTTGGGGCGAAAAGGAAGAGTGGACAGAGCAGTTTCGCCGAGTGATAACTGAAAGACTGGGTAGTGCAACGGGTGGAAGCTCAAATTCTCCACAGGACATAATGTTTAATCTTATGGCTGTTGTTCCTGACAAAATTAAAACAGGGAAACATCCTTTGTTTGATAAAATTGAGTTTTTGACCGCCAAAAGGTAGATCAAATTATATTACACAGTCTTGTATTGAATCAATTGAATGATCAGTGATACTAATGCTATTAATTTTTTGTCACAGGAACTGTCTTCTTCAGTCTTTGAAAAACTTTGTAGATCAACGTAAGGATAAAGCAGACAGTTCTACTGCGTCAACTGGAAGTGAGTCGGACAACAAAGATACGGATGGTAGTTGGCTATTAAAATATCTCGAAATTTACAAAAATCGGACTCTTGTTCCCAAAGATATGCTTACTTGGTTAAGAGATGCTGACATTGAACTTGGTCAAGTTGAAGCCTTACTACAAAGTCAAACCAACGAAGAACAAGAAAAGCTGAGACAGTACAAAGTAATATTCAAAGCATGCTTTTGTAGTAGTTTGATTACATTTTAATGCAATACATGTGTGACCTAGGTGGATGACTGTAGGAGAACACATGACTATAATGATTTAATTTGCACATTTCTAACAATGCTGGCTGAGACAGGAAAACTAGCAGAACTTGTAGAACAAAATATAGGTTCTCAAAAACATCACGGCATGACTTCAGCTAAAGCTGCGAGGTATCCTATTTAACCATTAATAATTCCCTATGTATTCAACAATTTTAACAGATTATCTTGTCTTATTTACAGGCTTTCTCTTCCCTCTGAATCTTCTGCACCTAAGAAGGCACGAAATGTGCGTCCAGGAAGAAAGAAAAAGACATGATGTTTACTGTATATTTCAACTCCTTTAATCCACACGTGTAAAAAATAACAATAAACTGCAAACGCATATGATAGTACAAAATCAAAATCAAAATCTTGGATTTTTAATTACTATGTCACGAACATGACAGATCCCCCTTCAATCATTCCTCTCCCCATTAAATTCCCCCATCATTTTACTTCTCTTTTAATAATTTCTACGAAGCATCCTTTTCTTCCTTCTCTCAGTAATCAACAGTCATTGCCCCAACAGCGCATTCACCACCGAGCAGGGTGCATCCATTTTCTTAAGCAGAGCAGCAAGTCAACTCCACTGTCCCGTATTTTCAACTTTCCACTAACACCATCACCACCATCCATCACCACAACTTATTAGGTAGGGTCAAGCACAAAGTATGAAATAATCGCACCGTCCCTTGTCCCCCTATAACAAATTATCCACTACCAATTCTACAACAGAGTCCATGTGCCCTCTCTTCCCACTCTGCATTCAATGCTCAACTCAATCCTCCGCTCCCCGACCGAAACAAAACTCGGTCTCCTTAAATAATCACATCACTATTTTTATTATAGAACATTTTTAAGAGTCAAAGTCAACTCAACAACAGAGAGTTTTCTTCCCAGATCTCGGTCAAAAACATTGGCTCAGTTCATTTATTGAACCAATTTTTTTTACCATTTTGGGACATTTTGTGGCAGAGACAATTTAAGGAGGGGAAGAACAGGAGAAGGGGAAAGATTTAATAGTAAACGAAAGGAAAAAGTAAACTTGTCAAGTAATCAATCAATCAAGTAAACCAAGGATAGTTTAGTAGTAGGAAGGGAAAGGGACCGATATTGACGGAGGAGTCGAGGACATGAGTAATTCGGAGAACAAGGGTGAGTAGTTTATATAATGATATGATAAGGAAGGGATATCGATGGGCACTCTCTAATGTTTATAAATTGTATTATTTATTGTGGTTTAAGACTCCGTCGTAAATATTCTGGACGAGATTTTACAAGAAAACCTTGAAGATTTCGGAGGAGAGGAAACTACAGGAGTTGCAGGTGAAATTTATGATTAAAAAACGAATAATAATTATGAGTACCTTATATAATCAAGTAAAATTAAAAATTAACTCTTTGTTTAATCTTCTTTAGGACGGAGACGTTCTCAGAGAAATCCTTCAAAAGCACCAGAGGTGGTAATAGAAGAAAATACATTATTCACCCATGTGTCCTTGAAATCTAAATTTATCTGAATTGCGATATAGACTATCACCACCAGAGGAGGATCACCAGGTGTAAGACGACAAGGAACGAGACGAATCGCTACTACTTCTGGAACATCTGAAGAACAGCGAGAGTCCAGCAAGAGGCGAAATTCAGAGGTACATTTTACAGCATTAACAGTAAAAGTAATGGTAAGAATCACTGTATGACTAAATGTAAATTTCAGAGAATTGACGATTCTTTAAAAGGAATCAAGGAATCATCTAGCGGAATGGCGGATCCATTAAGCAAATCGGAAATTGAGAAACCCAATGGACAAGGTTAGTAAAATTACCAGAAGTCGATGTTTAATAGTGAATGGTCGGACTTATTGTATAATTGAAGGATTTATAAAAATAATAAAACTACAGATGGAAAAGCTGTGGATACCATTGCAGAGCAAGGAGGCAATGAAAAGAATCGAACTCACCCAAAGAAAAACGGCGAAGCTGGGGATGTCGGAGATGGTGCGCGTTCTTTAAGAAACAACCTGCTTAATAGTGACAAGATCAATAAATGGTATGTATGTGACAATCTGAAATATTTGTAGATCATGAAGGGAATCTGGATACCAATGGAGAGGACGAGGAAATGAACGATGCATCCAAAGACAAAGAAGAAGATCACTACGACACTAGGAGTGAGGTCAGTTCCTCTGACGATGAGAAACAAGACCAAATATCCAATCCATCGCTTAGTTCTGCAAGTTTCAAAAGTGAAAGTGGTACAGTACACTAAAAAGCTAACCATATACCATAGATATTACTCAATTTCATACATATTTTACGATAATTATGATAGATCTTGAGAGTTGCCCTGATGTTGACAAAATTGGCAATTCAGGTAATTTTAAATTTTGGTTTTAAGTTTGCAATTTTTATGACTTTGTTATGTAACATTTAGGGGATGAAGCTCATCAGAAACAGCAAAAGAAAGGTTTGATACAAACAACACCAGTTATCTTGACGGACAGGGAATTTGATATTTAATTTACCATTTCAGAGTATGTCACAAGATTGAGCTATATTTTGAGGGATGCTCGATTTTATCTTATGAAAAGCAATAATATGGAAAATGTGGACCTATCTAAATCCAAGGGGGTTTGGTCCACTCTCCCGGCCAATGAAACCAAAATTAATCAAGCGTTTCGAGAGGCCCGCAATGTAATTCTTATCTTTTCGGTCAAAGAGAGTGGCAAATTTTCTGGCTTCGCAAGACTGGCAACAGAATCGCAACGTAACGGTCCTACGGTGAACTGGGTCCTCCCGGCCGGTTTAAGCCAGCGAGCCTTAGGAGGAGTGTTCAGTCTAGAATGGATTTCAAAGTGAGAACAGTCAAGTCGTCGGTTTAGTTTTAGCTTATATTCATATATTCATCACATCATTTACAACATCATCACCTCGCCTGTTTGTAATTTTATATTAGAAATGATTTGTCCTTCACCAAAACTCAACATCTTTTCAACCCGTGGAACGAAGGGAAACCTGTTAAAATTGGACGAGACGGCCAGGTTATTAAACTTATTCCGGTTTTTTAATTCAAGTGTTTGTTTGGTATAAAATTTGTAATCGTGTCCATAGGAAATTGAACCACATGTGGCGTCTGAACTCTGTCGAATTTTTCCTACGGATAATGGAGTCAATTGGAATCAAGTTTTGAAAAATAGCAAAGAAGCAGCTAAACGAGCCGGACATGTGAAAGTTTCTGGTCCGATTGGAACTCCGGGAGGAATTGCAATGGGACTCAAAGGACGAGGTGGAATGGGAGGAATGCGTGATCGACGAGACTCAAGAGGGAGACCCCCAGCTTCTTTTCGTACTGCAAGACCCTTCGATTTTGGGAGGTATAACAGTGGACTATTATTTCGAATGGGTTCAGCAGTGAGTGTTAATGAACTATGTGGACTCACACTTTCCTTTATTTCTTGAGTCTCAAATCAAAAGTGTGAACTCTCGCCTTAATGTCACCACGAATACATTTGAAGGCAAAATGCATCAGCCGCATTGCACCCAAGATGAGAACATTGGTAATTACACAGCAAGCTAATTTACCATCGGCAATTGCTGCGGAGAAGATGAACTCTCTGTGTGACGGCATTCAATTTTCAAACCAGGTTTTCAGTCACAAAGTGCATAGTGTCCCTCCCACCCTTCACTGCTCTAGTGATGTGTTTTTGTTATGATTTCGTCATAAATGAACTATGAAACCAGCAATGTGTTGATGAGGGTTTTGGAAAATGAACATGAATACATTGACGCTCTTCCAGGTTTTCATCTTAGTGTTACAAATCACGTGGCATGAAAGTGCTTCGAATGAAGTACCCGAAGTCCTGTTGTGCCATAGGTTAGTGGCTTAATTTATTTATTCCGAACTCCGGAATCCGAAAGGAGTGATTGTCGCACACATTCGCCTGTAAGCTCCCTGTTTATTACTACGAGTACTTGCAATGAATTGGGTACTTATTTTCTCAATGACTATGAGCTGACGGTAAGTACCCGCAATTGTGAGGTATTTTCGGCCGTGTTCGTCATGTATCACGAATCAAATTTAGAGAGGACGGTACCTAACAAGTGGAAGCCTATTCACGTTTTGTATTTAATTGTAAATTATTGATTTTTAATGTCGTACAGGGCCCCAAGACGTCGGTACCCAATGGATGATGAATATTCTCAACGCCCAAAACGACCTCGGGGTAAGCAGATTCAAACAATGGTATAGATCTATGCCTGATTTTGTATTTTCAATTATTTTCCAGGACCTTACGACTACTACAAAGGTCCAATGGGTGGCGGCGGCTCATATATGGGTCGAGAAGGGGACGCGCCTGTTGCACGTTATGGACGTGAAAGAAGCTATGTGAGTAAAACCTGGCATTCGACTCTAAGGCACTTTTAAAAATAATTTTTATTTGTATAATAGAGCTCATCGCAAATGTATCCTGATTATGGAGTTCGGGATTATCACCGACCTCCTCCAATGGCACCATTACCGTATCCTCCTCCCGTATGTCATTAAGCTTTTAGGTGATACAAAGGTGCAATTGACCTAAAAAAATGTACTTTGATATACAGCCTCCTTTTGATTCACTGCCTCCACCACCTCGGTATTACGATGGCCCACCATTACCAGAATTTCCTTCGACATCAAGATCCGCAAGAGCGTCAAGTCCGGTTAGTTACAGAAATTAAATCTAAGCCTAAGCTTCGCCAACCCCACGCTCCCATCCTTGCACCCATTCAAGCAAGCTGAAAACCCCACAACAACGCCGTAATATCTACCTTTACTCACCTTAGTAAAAATGTAATCCCACGAAATCCCCCTTCGCGTTAAAATTTCACCACACCTCTGATGAAGTCCCACCAATCATGGGCTCTCGATTATCATTATTTTATGTCACTAAGAATTTTGAATTATTGAGTATTTCGTCAATTTTGTTAATTTTTGTGAATTGTGGGCACTTTTATATATTGATTTTTGGGTATTATTTGTATTTTTACTTTTTTATATTTACGAGTATTTTGGATAGTCGTACTGTAGCGCGAGCTTGACATGACCTCCCGGAGTCTCCTATTTCTGCAAGGTTGAGTATTCTTGAGTGTTGTGGAGTCCACTAACCCAGCGTATGACCTGCACCTCGACGACTTGCCTCTTAATTGTATTAGATGATGTTGAATAATATCACATTTGCATTTCGTATTTACAGTATGAGAAATCCGTGTCAGACTTTTTAAGACGTACTGGTGATGGTCGTAGAGAACGAGAAAGAGAGCGTGATCGGGAAAGCGAATTACGCGATCGGGAAAGGAAGTATCGAGATAGGAGATAAGTCTGTATTTACAATTACTGTAACATAATTATGTAATATTGTAACCGCTGCTGCAGTTTGTAGCTATTTATACTTTTGTTTACACCTATTTTGAAATTATCTTCATTCTATACTAATGTTAAATTCTTTTCGAGTCTCAGTAATTGATAATTGAACGTGTAATACAGTCACCTTAGTGGAAGAATATTAACACCGATCTGAATGTTTCAAATTTAGCAAATGTGTTTTACTTTTCTGTTATGGGTCTGACATATTACAAATAAAA
>JAQIWQ010001430.1:0-10813 GCA_034695825.1 Folsomia inoculata
TTTACTCCAGAGTGTCACCTTGTTATGAAAATATTTGTGTAATACTAGCAACGTGACTTGAATAAACCAATAATCAAATCAAAGTGAATATGTATGATTCCTTCCAGTATGTCGATAAATCTATATAACATATACAATAAATTCAATGTGGAAAGAATTTTAGTTTTGCTCACGGTATTTTTTCGATTCTTTTACAATTTCGTCTCCAACTTTCCCTAAATATTTATACAGTGCTTTCTTTAATTTGATTGCGAGTTAGATTAAGAGGAGTAACTTTGGAGAAAGTCTACATTTGTCTGTCGAGTTATGCCTTTCTCTCAAGGCGAAACTGTTGCAACGCCAAGCATTACTGAAATCGTATTGGCATGGCACAAAATTATTTAAAACATTTTAAATTAGCCAAGATACTTAACCCTTCGTTTGAATGAGATTGATATGTTTCTCAATATCTTTCAAGTGACCTCACATATTTTATGGCTAAATGTTTCGATTCTAAAGTAATAAGGTTTTTTTTAATAATTGGTTGGTTCTACGACTGTCCTCGGTGGTCCACACACAATTTATCTATGTATGTATAAGCATTCAAATTATGGACAAGCATTTCCTAATTTGTTTTAACTTTCATTTGATTTAAAGTATGGCACAGTTTATTTTTACATGACTATATAGCAAGTTTTGAACTTTCTTTGGCATAAGATATAAAGAGCTTAAATATTTATTAAATCTTCATATAATTTTAATGTATTATTTTATTAAAAAATGTGCCAACCAAAATACACAATATTACTTTATTTTCAGCTCCAAGACATTCTTGGTGTTGCTATACTATTTAGTAAATTATAGTCACATATTGATTTAAATTCAAACTTAACAAGACATGTCATTACGTGGCGATACATAAATGCCTTTGTTCGTATTTTCCACACTGGTATCTGTAATACCACCTGAAACTCGGATTATTAGGAAATGACAACAAGTAAACTTTTGCAGCGTGCATTTCCCTTACAATCTTATCGAAAATGACTATCTTGGCGTATTACTTGCCTTTCTGCCAATTTGCTTTTAATCAACGTATCAGCAGACTTTATCAACAAATTAAGGTTATAAATTCTATTTTTCTGATAAAATATTAATAACCTTAAATAATTAATAGACAATCATCATGGGCTTTACCGACATGGTTAGCCTAATACAGAATATAGCATTATTTTCATTTCCAAGACATCCATGCTGTTTGCATATTATTGCTCACATATCGATTTATTGAAGAACTAAATTAAAACTCAACCCAACCATCGTATATATAAAAATACTAATACGAGTTTAAATATCTTACCTTCTATTGTATGTAAGGTATAGTAGTAAATACCCATTACTGGGCATGTATGTATGTATACATTGGAAAGGCTCCTCTTATTTTTATCAAGCCCCTCTATTCGTCCCGTACTCTATCGCAATCAACATGGCTTTGGCAAAGGCTTCAACAACGCTCTGTCTACAAAAATTCAAGCTACTCTTTTTGCTTCAAAGTCAGAAAATGTCGACATTTCCATCCAATATTTTTCACTACATGAACCTTGGGATGATAAGGATGAAAGAGTGGCTTCAGGTACTTTTCTTGATCGAGTCTAATAACATCATTGATTGTGGAAATGTATCATCACTGCCGGAAATACTTGTCTACAAAACTTTGAACAATTGGAGTCTCGTAAACCGATTATGGTGGAAATGCCCTATCGAATGGGACATGCAGAACAAAAGCTTGGTCTACAACGCGCTACCCGGCTTTTCTTTTTGGAAAATTGTCATGTTCTTTAACGTATTTTTCGGTTTAACTTCAATGATTTATCTACTAATAAACAGCACGTTTGGAAACTGTGGCTCACTATCAACTTCGCATCTGTCAATTCTACTCTTATATACGGTATTGATCGCTTCGGGTTCTGCTATTGACGTCGTAGTTTTCTTGTTTGGAAAGGATTACACCATTGGATTTCGAGCCCTCCAGAATCTTGAAGCATCTTTAAGTAAGTCCCAGTGGCAATTACTTACTTGCACGAGTATATATTTACACATGTTCAAACTATTTTCAGATGAAGCAAAATACAAAAGCATAGTTCGGCCGAATCGAAATGCCAGAGTCTTTTGGAACCGCAAAATGCGTTTGATGCTTCTGTTTGTTAATATTATCATCATCTCGGTAGGGGTGGTTACATATTGTGCAACGATTGGCTTCATTGCTTTAGAATTTGACCCCATTCACTACATCCTAAATGGTACTGGATACATGCCCTCAAGATACAAATGGGCAGTGGTTACTATGCGATTCTTCATTTATTACTTCTCCTTATTACAAGTTGCAAGAGCTTTTACGTTTCTGATGACTTCATCCGCAATTGTTTCCATCCTTTTCGAGCACATTTTTGAATTTTATTGCAGTTCTTGTGTTAATTCTAGGGATTTGCGAAAATTTCCGGGGATTATCTTGGTACATACATGTCTTTACTTGGCTGTGGATGTTGTGAATTCTACAGCCATGAATACCTTCGTAGCTGTGGACATGGGAACAGGGTTGATACTTTGTACTTTGGTTAATTTCGTAACGATAAAATTATACAATGTTATTCCAATGACATTTTACCCAGTGTATCCAGTCTTGATGGTGACATGTTTGCTAACAATACATGTGCTAATGCCAAAGGCCATTGCCATTTTTGAGTCATCTAGAAACGTCTTACGACAACTACAAGGAGATACTACAACAGGACTGCCTGAAGGGAATTTGAAACGTTATAGAATGCAAATTAAATCAATGCAACCAATCTTTATATCGGCAGGGTTTGGAACCGTAAAGTTTTTCGTTTTGAAAAAGAGCACAAAGAACACGTATTACACTGCAATACTGATGCGAACTATAGATGCATTGTTGTCAATTGCAGTAAAATAATGATGGAACCTATTTGACTTTGCTTTCAATGTCATTTTTTCAATGTTTAGTTTCAAAGTAAACATAAATTTTGTCGTACATATTCCCAAATGTGCATGACACTAGGTGAAATATCAAATAAATACATGCCGTAAATTTTGGAAATTAGTAAAGTAGTTAAAATTATTTAATGGATTATTTAATGGCTAGTTGGATCACCAATAAATACTTTATTAATGACCTTATTAAGCAATTAATTTATTAGATACGGGTGTTATTTAATGGGAAATAAATAAATACATTTTTGTAGCATGGATTTCCCCTGCTTCAACTTCATATACCATAAACTCTGCCATTCTCAATTATTTTCGGACCATTTAGTTTTAGCGAGAGCTGAATCAAAATTAATGATGCATCAAGATTATTAGATTTCCAACGTTGCGTAATTTGATGGGAACAAGCCAACCTATTTTAGTCGACGTATAAGTACATTTTATCAAAAATTTAAGGTATAAATTCCATTATTGCGAGTCCCAATTTGGAACAAGGTAAAGAAGGCTTAAATATTTAATAGGTATTCGCCATGGTATTTGCGAAACGGTAGCTCCAAAACAGAATTTATACTTTAAATATTTGATAAAATGTACGTTGACTAAAAGTAAGTTTGCAGAAAGAAAGGCATATTTATGTCTTTCTGCGATTTTGATGCAACACTTGCTAAAACCAAATCGACTAAAGCAAACGGGGTTGACTAATTAGAATACATATGAGGATGAAGAAGGGGAAATCCACGCTATAAAAATGAATTTAATTTCCCATTAATAACCCCATAAGTTAATTACATAATAAAATCAACAAGAAAGTGTTGGGGATTCATGCAATAATTTGAATACGCCTTTATTGCAAAAGCAACAACAGGCACTTTAGATTCAATTTTAGCATTGTGAAATCCACATCGATTGAAGTCGAACATGATCTATTAGTTCCAACTTTTAACCAATAATTGTAATCGTTGCATTGGGCAAGAAATTCCAAGTAATAAATTTCATTGTTCTTATGAAATCAACTTAAAAATTACTTTCAATTAAAGCTCTGGAAAAACTTTAGTAGGAACATTTATTTCAATGAATAAGGATCAACATTCGTTTATCAGAACTTGTTTAACATACGACTTAACACTCTATGTAGACAGAGTCATTCTTAAGTAGCAAAAACATACTTTATGCCAATCACCATTGGGACCCCAAAGTTGCAGGGATTTGTCAAGTCTAATCGTGGTTCTCATTGAGATTTCCTGCTTGACAACAGAATCTCCTGCACAGAAATAAAGAACTCCCAGCCGAATATGCAGAATTTTTGAAAGATATTTTAATTGATTTATTATAAGGGCCCTTGATATAATGTTAGCATTTTAAAACGGGACTGGCTGCTTAGACTCGTAATGAGTTTCCTTAATGTAATGCGTATAAACTTTCATTCAAATGGCTATTGTCCTTAAGTCTACTGAATGAAGGCAATTTAATATATAGTGGTTCAACAAACCGTCGCATAAAATTCACAAATTTTTGTATTTGGAACTTCAAATTCAGGCTTTCAGAATTTAGACTAACATGTCAAATATAAATAGATCAAATATGTATGTGCCATTGTATTTAATGGATAATTTCCACTTTAATTAATTAGTTATTGCTACCAGTCTTCTTCATCGATTTCTGTGTCTTCTTCTTCTGCTATCTCTTCTTCTTCATTCTCTTCTTCATCCTCAATTTCGGTACTTTGTTCTTCATCTTCACCATTCCCTTGTTATTATTTACGTACTACAACCAATATATTTTATATTATTTTGTTTTTCAGTTTCGGTGCAGAATGGCGCAGCAACTCCTCTATGATAATGGACAATGCATTGGATTTGTCCCCAAAATGAAGGAGCTCATCTTGACAATGATCATAGGTAATGTTTTGCTTATATATGTGTAGTTGTACTTTCTGTTAATGCTAATCAATTACCCTGCAGGTGTGGACTCTCCTCTACGGAACATGGGAACATTGGTGAATAATAGTATTTATCCACACTAACTCCACAATTCCATGGTACTATCAGCTTGTTATATTCACCTTTAAATTGTTTACCATAAGGTGTCATAGTTTGCAAACCGGCTTTCCGTTGTCTGATAACTGATGACCTGACTTGATAGTGATATTGCTCCCCTTATGTATTCACTTCCATCATATAAAAGCGGGTTAGATATGGTTAGATTTGTTTGGTCGCTAACTTTATAAAATGGTCGACTGTTTTTAAAAATGATTCAATTACATTCGTTTATATAATACTAAAATATTTAGGGGCATAAACCTTGGGATTCTTCGTTTGTAATATTCAACCCAAAGAAATTCTTTCCTTCTTCTACTTGTCTAAAAAATAATTAAATTTTATTCCTCCATCCAATACCAAAACATGGTCACCGAGTGCCGTCATTTTTTCCTTCTCATCACTCCAAACAACATGGCAACCCAAATGGCTCTTGCTTTTGACGTATATGCAAAACATTTCCAACACGTATCCCATCCAGTCAGTCATGTGGAATACAATCTCAAAATCTTTAGTCTACAATTCAAACTCAAAGAAATTTGGTGGCATATTTTAAATCATATAATATGTGATTTAAAATATGCCAATATACAAAATATTATTTTGTAGCGGCATTAAATTAATTGCTGTGTTGGAATTCCAGTGATTTTTTTCCCAGTTGTATAACCTTAGCGATCCTAACCCACTTTCTGATCTGGCATTTTTAGTCATAATTTTACAACTTTTTCAAAATATAATTCAAATTCAGATAAGGCTAGAAAATAAGCTTAATAACGTTTCCCTACGGACTACCGCTGATAGCCATAATAATTGTAGTTTGAAATTATGTTACAGTCAAAATGCGTTCTGTTCTAAGGTTGGGTGAATTATGCATATTCCCGCTGGTTGCATTTTTCACCATGATATTTGGACTCTTATTTATAAATGCCAAGTCGAATGTTAAAGAGGGTTCAGATAAGTTAATAATAAGGCAGCCTAAATGCGAATGCCGTCATCCGGCTATATCTTTGTGATGTTGATATGATGCAAGCTTTTCTTTAATATGATGTATTTGATGTATTTTATGAATCCATGTGTAAATTGATTGTTGTCCTGTGGTGTAATTTGCCATCTAGTATGGGTACCACTTGAATAAATAAATAAATAAATAAATAAATAAATAAATCCGTACGAGGAGAAATTAGTTAGATCGGTTAAGGTTTAATTTAACCCCAATTTAACCCCAATCATACCGTAGCCTGCCCCACACCGTTTAAATGGGAAAGCCTCGATCTAAATCAGGTTGCTTTATTGAATTTTTACGATAGCTTCAGCACAAACTAATCACTGTCAGCCCGGTAGTTATTACCATGTCGTTTACTTTCAGGAGACCGAAACCAATTTCATTTTAAAAATGTAATCAAGAATTGAAGATATAGAAACCACTCAGGATTGATTTACTTTAGTTAAGAAAGTTATTTTTTTGATGAAGCATATAACAAAAATGTTGCCCAGTAACCGTAACCTTAACAAGCAGTTGGTATCTCTGAATTGCCAAACCTAACATCAATTTTCATTTTGCTGCTGTAATAGTATCTTTAGTTAAAAAACATTGCTTTAAGTCTGGTTACCCATAAAAATGAAGTCTGTTAAGCACTTTTACCACAACGGAGTCATAAAATTCAAATTAGAGAAAGGGACCGAGTAAAATTTAGGCGAGCGAAGTTTGTTTGCTACAAAACACTGGGCTAGGCAGAAACCAATAGCTCTTAGTTGTAGCAAATTGTAATCAAGAATTCAAGATAGGGAAACCACTCGGATTCTTTAATTAGTAAAATTAGTTTTTGGTTATATATCGAAATTGTTTTTAGTAAATTTAGTTTTAAGCTTTCCAAACAGTTGGTATTGTGCCGAGTAGTAGTGTAGCACATTTATCTCCATTTTGCTTCCGCGATACATATTATATTTCCAAAAGGTTATCTCTAACGGGAATTCAGATATGAAATCCAAAAATAAATTTTATCCCAACGAAGCTATAAAATTTAAACTAATAGACCTATTTTTTAACAAGTTGTGTTTATTCCAACACACTATTAATTTTGACATGAGGATAAAAAGGTATCGCTCAAGAGGAGGTGGGAATAAGGGAATTGGATGGAAAAACAAATTTTGCATTCTTTTAAACAGCGTTAATTTCATTGCATCCTGGTTAATAATTATCCTTTGTTCCACCTCAAAAGAGTATTGCAACAGTTTATCCCTGGTGACGAAAGTCTTGGCCATTTTCATAATATTTTTTGTCAGCTTCTACTACATTTGCTTAATTGATTTTTTACCAAGACGGGATCTACTGCTGGAAATTATTAACAACAGTTTCTTATTGGCGGCCATTTTCAAAGGTGAAAAATGTTTGACGAATCCTCTAAGACGACGATATCCCAGAAATGTTTAAGATTTCTATGAATTTAGAACGATGGAATTCAAGAAAAGGTGTCATCAACGAGAACAAATCTCCATACCTGGCAGACCCAATGATCATCCCAATGATGAACTGCTGTTTATCCGTTGTAATACATGTCGCCGGTGGAGTATTTTTTGTAAGTTTTGATGCCGATCCCATGATGGCATTAATTGGTAACGCCTACCCATCAATTTGCGAGGCGGGATTCTTTAAATTATTCAGGCTTACTTTGATGGCACTTGCTTGTTATCACACATGGATGATTATGCAAGGAATCCTTCTACTCGGACTGCACGATTTAGTGTTAGCGTTCCAGCTAATTGTTAGCCTTACTGAAAACTTGCATTTAAATATTAGATCCAGGAATATCATCATGGTTGAAGGGGGCCGGGGTAAAATGAGAATTGTCACATTTAAATTTAGTAAGGTGTTACTTTTGCACAATACACTTTTACTTCAGATAAGGCTAGAGAATATGCTTAATAACATCATGTATCCCTACGGACTATCGGTGGGAGCGATTGTAGTTATAATTTGCAATTATGTCACTGTCAAGATGCATTCGGTTCTAAGTTTGGATGAATTATGCATATTCCCGCTGGTTTCATCTTTCGTCATAATTGGACTCTTATTTATAAATGCCATGTCGAAAGTGAAATATTGGTCGGATAAGTTGGTAAGGCAACTTAGACATGAATGTCGTTATCCGTATGAGCAGAAATTAATCAGATCCATAATGTCGGTCAAGGTTGAACTGGGCATGTTTGGGTATGCACAAAGATCGACACCGGTTACATTCATGCAAACCATATTCGATAATTCTGTTACAGCAATTTTAAGTATTTAAAACTTTGATATAAGTACAAAGCGATAAGGACCGGTATAATCGGACAATTTTATCCAAGTATATCATGAAATAGCAACGTGTCTCAGAAGACAGTACACTGCTTTTTTTTATTGTTAACGTATCCTCCAAAACATTCACCATTGTTTAAATATCTACCAGAGATGTGCAAATAATAAAGAATTGCGAAAATTTTAATTTTAGATTGAATTACACTATATTTTATTCGTTGCCATTGCCGCATTGGCATATCTTTGTTCCTTATTTCCAAACTCCAGACTATGTATTTGTCCCACCACCCCCTAGTTGCGAAAATGCTAGAAAGATGAAATACTGGTCCAACAATATATTTTAGTGCAAAATTTCTAAACCCTCATTTAGGTATGTACTATCTCTATATATACATATTCAGAACTAACTTGGTCAGCCCAGGAAAAGATGCTTTCAACGGTACTGAGCAGATTGGTGTTGGGGAACTTAATGTGAGTTTAATGACAAGTTATTAGGAATCGAAATTCACAGCCTGCGTGCTTAACTTTATTATACAAGGCGATCAGGCTAATAAAATCCCATTGTATGATTTTTCGGTAAAGAAACACTACCATTTTCAAGTTGGAACAGCTTAACGACTTATTGTGTATTGATAATGGCTCAACTTAATATGATGAACGAGGCAGAAAAAGGTTGCTTCTATCCATTGTTTTTCTTGCAAGCACTAACATTGGTCAAAATCGTCCAGTAATGGACAAGTATTGTTGTAACCAATGAAGACTTAAATGCAACTACCGTATAAAACTGTTTATTCCCACCATGTGTCTTCTTATTCAGCTGTAACTTTGGAGGTGGATATTAGACAAAGAGAAACAGCTAGACAAAAAGACGGAGAACACTGTCGAAAAACACATTTGGTATCGGGAGCCAGAAACCAAATTTTGTCTCCTTATGCCCTTTAACTTTGGAGGTGGGTTTTTTTAGTCGCGAAGATGATTTGATGATTTGATTGATTTGGTGACAATGATGATGCCTTCCTAAAAAAATTCATTCTTATTTAATGTAAATGTTTATCAAATGTTATGAACGAGTTAACAAAGCTGAACCCCAATCTTATTTGTTCGCATGTAACGAACAATAAACCAATACTTGTTTTTGTAAAGTGATTCCCTCACACAGCTCCCTCTTATATAACTTTATTATGCAAGTGTTGATTCAAAACCTTACCTCCATTCGAATCCATTACTGCGTCGCTTTATTGACTAGCCTCATTGTTTTAATACGTTATCTTGTTTGTTTGTTTGTTTATGAATGATTAATGTTTTTAAAGGATAATACATACGTACACCACATTGTCCACTCCAAACCATTTATTTGCTCAATTAATGATTCTTCTAACCTGAAGTGCAGAGATAAAGGACAATCACGGGACTCTGTTTTCATTCCCCTCTCACACCCACGCATCACATCATTCAGGCTCCTGTGAATTTGGATATAAATGATCCAAACCCATACCACCACGCATTCCATTCACAGTAGTAAAGCGAGACAAGGGAAGCGTGGATTTTGTTGTCATCTCGACAATTACAAATAAAACTGAAAATGTTGGAATATTTAGGCCTTGTCATGGCCACCTGCACCCTTGCTCTGTATTTGATCAAGACATGGGTGGAAAGTGGGGACTCTGATTACTGGACAAAACTTGGCATCCCAAAAATCAAAAACACCCTATTTGATTTGCTCACTGGGCGAAAATCCAACATGGATGCGGATGTGGACCATTACAAAGCTCTCGGGGAGGAAAAATATGGGGGCGTGATGGAGTTTGGAAATCCACTTCTTCTCGTCAAAGACTTGGATTTATAGCAAGGGATATTTTCATAAAAAATTTTGATCACTTTTTCGACTGTAGAGATTTTCCTAATACAGATATCCCCTCTTTTCAAACGCGCTATATATTCTTCATGAAGGGCCAGATTTGGAAGGATATGAGAGCTTTTTTAAGTCCTACCTTCACTTCAGGCCGGATTCGACGAATGTTTCCTCATTTTGAAAGGTACACAAGAATTTACTCACGTGAACATTTAATCTAGTGTGCTCTGTCCTCCTTATCTTAGCTTTGCCCAGAGAATGCCTACTGTTCCTGTTCCTGTCAGCAACTTTGGCGAAAATTTCAAACGATCACAACCCGTACGAATATTACAACCTGTTACAATTTAAAGCTATCGATTTGACTAGTATTATTTGGCTAAAACTACGAGTACGACGAGTAAAATTAATTAACTAATAACTTGTCACGTTAAGTACAAATGCAATCGATAAATTTTAATCCGTAAAACCTGCAATGCCGAACTTGATGTAGCCCGAGCCAGTGTGCATAATTTGTTCAGTGTTTATATCTCAAGAAAGGTCTGTCAATACTTACGTTAGACAACTTTAGTATATTACGAGCTTTTTAAAAGCCCACAATATTGTGGGCCCTAGAACTTCAGCACATCAGAGTTTCGGTTAAATTACACTGTA
>JAQIWQ010001431.1:0-10808 GCA_034695825.1 Folsomia inoculata
ATGGAAATTTATTAAGCATTTCATTTATTCATTTTCAAAAAATTCACATTTTATTAAATATTTATTTAGCAATTGGAAGGCCCAATTGTTCAGTCGGTGTTGAAGCGAGAAGCTGAAGAATTTCAAAACGTGACTTACTTCAAATTCGATTTCGCAAAAATTTTCGACCAAGGAATGAGCCTTTGCAGCAGTTTGAGTGAATCAACCTTGAAATTGTAGAATCATAATCTAATCAGACACATAACATTTTTTTAAATTTACAATGACTAAAAAAGGAGTGGGTTTGTTAAAGGAAATTTTTTGAAATTAAAGGAAATGTAAAATATTGTTAACTGCAAATGTAATGTAATTAAAGTATGGCATTGCAAATGGCAATTCTTCTCAAAGTCATTTTTGCATTCAACTAAAGTAATACTACATACATAATAGAATTGGTTTGATTAGATAAGAATTAGATAAGATTTCTACCAAATATGTAGGAAAATGAGGATATCGCTATGATTTTCAGGCTAATAAGTCACCTTCGTGTTACAAATGTCTTCACAAAGTCCTTCGAGTTTTTTCTGCGAAGACAACTCCACCCCCACACTAAAATATTTCTCCACAAAGTAAAATATTTCTCCACTGCGAAATGCTAATGCATGTATAATAATCAGTTTTTTGGTAAGGTTTGTTTCAAGATCGTAAAATGACACAAAATGAGAACGAGACGAGATCATTCATTAGTTCATGACACAAAAATTACATAACTTAAATGCAGAGTCTTTAATTACTCCGAAGAAGATATCCTCCGTCTTTTATTTTCAACCTCAAACTCTTCTTCTCCCTCTGCTATCTTTGTCGTTGTCGCTGACATTGGCGTTGACGTTGTCGACGTGGCCGATACCACCTCATCCACATGTCGTTTATTCGAGCCATTTTCCCTAGTTCTTGCCGCGTATCCCAAATGCAACAGTTTAGCAGCTTGAACTGAGTCCCCATTCTTATAAGCTTGTACCCACAGGGGAAGCTGCTCCCCCCTTGACCTTAACGTCCCTTCCTGAGTTGGGACATTTAATAATTAAACATCCACTCTTTCTATGCATATACTCATTATTTTCACTTTAGTTCACTAACCAAGTGGTTCAGATTTCTTATAATTTCATCCCGATTCCGTCGTTTTTGCGAAATGATAAACCCCCTGTTGCAATTTGGACAATTAATCTGCCCATTCGATTGAATTGTTACAGTGGACATCCCCCCAGCTGAACTGTGAGACTCTGAAAGGTGTCTCAACGTTTTCAGGACGGAAGACATGTCATGGCCATCCCCATCCGTTGGCGTCGGCTTCAGTTCTGGAAAAATGTGTAATTGGATAATTGTAGTTATCGATATCCTAAAAATACCATTCAAAAAGTTCAACTCCATACCATTGTTGTTTCCCATGATCAAAAAGCAAACTACTGCAATTTGTGCTGTTGCAGGGATGGATTCGAGGCGAATAAGAAATTTTAAAACAAGTCGCCGTGCTATATATGCCGTTAACCAATTGTGACCTGCATTTATAGCTATAGATTTAAATCCAAACGAGAGGAGATTCTTATACTAAAAGTTTTTCATGTTAATCTTGTCTTATGCTGCGTCACAATCACAATACCATGAAACGCCATATAACAAACATTCATTACGCAGAAGAATAACCAAGCAAGTTCCAAAAAGTACACAATAATTCACTTATTACAACCAAATCCCACTGATTCTAACTTCTGTTCATGAACCGACTTCCTTCTTATTAGGTTCTTTACTAATAAATGCATATGAATTCCCATGAAAATTCGCCATTTCATCCCTTAAATCCAAATATTATCATTATCACTGTGAAACATAAGGCGACATGATAACCCATTACAGAACGAGTGAATTGTAGCATTTTACTGAGAAATAGAGATTAAATCAATAAGGTGAATACACACAAAGCAACATTACAGTTATTTACATTCGTTGGTTCATGTCGAATGCCAAATAGTTTTACCACAGTAAACGCAACGTCATACCATTTTCATCAGCTAGCAATTACAAGCATTCGATAATTCTTACTAATACAATTTCATGCTACCCAACCTACCCAACTTTTGCAGTATTGAAATGATTTTAGTTTATGGAACACTGATATTATACGTATGCGTGACTGGGATTCGAGTCTGGTTGAATAAGAGTACACAAGATTTGTCATCGAGGTTTCTTGTACAATAAAGTTTGGAAATTATTTGCAAAATTACCATCCTCCAAAACCAGACGCTGCCTTTGCAACGTCTTTTCCGTTCAAAACGTAGATGCACCAAATGCCATAATTATGCTTCAGTTGTCAGTCAGAATCTCAGAATATCATTTACTCTCTCCAATTATGCTTCCAACAAAATGTGCCAAAATGTAGCAAAAATGCACCACGAATTACAATAAGTAAGTCAACTACAATTTCAATTTTTGGATGTAAATTTCGAAAACAAAAAAAAATAAATTTATTCGATAATTTCTCAACTCAAATTGCATCCAACCTTTTGCATTAATATTGGTTTTCATTTCAATTCATTGAATTCAATCATCAATCGTATATTATTTGCATCGTTCGTATCTAATATCAATCAAACAATTTTCTGAGACGGTTAAACTCAAAAGGTAATGCTAGTACAGCATATAATAAAATAAATTCAATTTTAAATGATTTAAATTCAGATTCACAAAATCACTGAACAATCGAATGTAGATCAGATTCGGAATAAGTCCACATATCAATTAATTCATCATCATAACGAGTGAAATTACATATATTCACGCTTGGTGGGACTTGAGAAGAGTGTGTCACATCACTTATTACATATAATTATTGTTACATTTATAATTAATTACCCTACAATCCATTAAATGCTAATACACAATGTAATTATGATTTACATTTTACATACCAATATAACAAATACGAATTATTAAATTTCAAAGTCGAAAATCGATTCGACGAAAGTGCGTTTGGTATTATTTTTTAATCCTAATTTTTAATAATCAATCGCCTCCAACTTCTTGCCCTTCCCCTACCTCCACTAGAATAATTTAGCTTAATATCAGTCAAATACTTGCGTTATTGATTTAACCCTCTTACTTATCATCTATACTTCTTTGATATTTAATTGCACATCACAAATTCTTTTCAAATCGGAATCCAGGATAGGAATTTATTGGCATTTTCGAAACAATTGTTTGTAACCGGTTTATTACACAATCCCAAAAAAAGAAAATTTTTGCTTTGGTTTGTATGTAGATTCAATTTTGTGACTGATTAGAATACGCACCAGAAGAAATGACTACTTATCAACAAAATTTAGCATTCCAGATTCGTTTAACAATACACATCAAATGACTTTTCTTTTAGCTTTTGGCTGATGAACTCTTAAAACCTAGATATGGCTAACATTATCTGGCCTTGCTTTTTTAAACTAGCAAAGCACAAGTAAGCATATCTTGAATGAGATATTGATGTTATACATATAATTCTAACCAATAGTGCAATTAATTATTAAGTAAAACAATTATATACAGCTTTTTCATTTGATGAGAGAAAATTAACACAACCTAAATAGCAGTAAAGTTTACTATTAATATTTGTGTGTAATTAATTAAAGTAGTTTAGTATTGTTCTAATTATTTCCACACTTGTATAATTCAGTAAACTTTATAGATAACACGGTATTTGTTTCTATTCGTATAATGTACTGGAACTGCATGGTAAACTTATTTTATAAAGACTTGAATACACCCTCATCAACTTTATCAACGAATGAAATACATGAATTAAATAATACACGTTAAAAGGGACAACTGAATTCTTGTGAGACAAAAGAAAGATCATAAATAAATGCATCAATGCTGTAATGGCATTGACCATTATTTGTTTGTAGTAGTAACCTTAAAAATAGTATCATGAATGATCAACTCCAACCTAATTTAACACGAATGCATCACCTACCTACACGCATTGGTTATTTTTATCTCTTGTGGTACGTCAACTACTGAATTGGATGGGTACTTATTTAAGGTATTACCGAAACCTAACTAGTTCAACTGTATTTTGTTTCATTATTGGTTGTTTGTTTCTTGGTAGGCAGGTACTAAACGTAATCTGTATGACGGCATTTGAAAAAATTAAATGCATTAACTATATAACATAGGACGAAGGAGACAAAAAATATTCAGGTATGAGTAGTATACTTTCACTGCTTCAGCGTATTCATTAATTTAACCTAAAACTAGACACCTGGCCAAAATGTTTGATAAAACTTTGAAAATAGGACTGACACCGTGTACCGAATAACCGATAAAGGTAGGTACACATATATATGGATCATTAGGACCAAAAGCTTCAACGTTTCAAATCAAAGTTCATAGTTGAGTAATAAGCTAACTAAATCTTTCACAATTTATCTGCAGGTAATCTGAAATAATACTAAAAGTATAGGTTGGTATTTAGGTAAGTAACATATTGTTGTATTTTTTGTTTCGTATGTCAGTAAAGGCTAGATAACTTCTTTTAATCGGATCTACATCTGAAGGAGGATGACCGCGATGATGACTGACTGACTACAATTTCGAAAACGAGGGACAACTCTATATTATACATACATTCTAAAACCATACCACGTACTTACTCGGTATTAATTAGAGAATAGTAATGGAATTAAATTTTTTTGTTACTTTTTTCAAGTCTTATTAACCCTTAAATCCATACCCAACTTAAGACTGCCTCCCCCTCTCTAGTTTTAGATTTACATACACTTCTCTTATACCATTTGACGCCATTCCTCTCTCCCATTTTTGTAACTCTCCTCTTTTTTCTTGACCAGATATTATAATGTAGCAATTATGATTACATGAGAGAGCCAATTTCCTGATCGATTTCTTGTTCAGCAATTTCGGCGTCGACAACAATTTCTTCCGCGCCGATGTTCAAATCAGCATCAGTGAAGATTTCTGCGTCGTTGAGGATGTTGACCTCCTCATCAATGTCCATCATATCTTGTTCGTTTTGGATAGTTTCCTCTACGTCGCCTTCCCCGGCTGAATTTTCATTACTGGCTTCATCAATTCCAATTTCCTCAGTAGTGGTGATGGTGGTGGCAGTGGTTGAAACATTTGTACCATCCCTGTTTGTTGTAGAGTCATTAGGTTGGAGAGTGTCATCATGTTGCTGCTTCTGTTTGACTTGAAAATACATCTGCATCAGAGCATACTGCTGCTTCTCAAGTTCAGCGAGACGTGATAACTGCTCTTGAAGAGTTTCCATGTCCTGCATCATCTTCATGCGAATGGCATATTCTTCCGTTGACAGGTTTCCCCAGGCTGGATTGTCGCCAACCCCAAGACCGGAAAAGTCGCCCGACCCTCCAGATCCATTCGCATTTATGTTCGTTTCGGAACCCGGACCAGAAATTGAGATCGAAGGGAATCTCCGCTTTTTATTTGTCGGTGGGTTCAAACCACGGAGACCCTCTAAGTTTGATGAGGTTGGGCCGAAACTGAGAGTGGATGGGGTGGATGCACAGCGTTTTCGAGATTTTCGAACATGACTTCCCAACACGGCTTCCAGTCGGGAAACACGGGTTGGGGTTAGCAATCTGGCTCTGAATTTTGGCGTTGGTCTGGCTTCTTGTACTTGGTGGTTATCGACAGTTGTTGTGCTGTTGGAGTCATCACCACCGGCACCTTCACCTTCGCTCTGAGCGAGGGAAGATTCATCAGTGTCAGGTTCATCTTCTTGATCATGGTGATGACTTTGAGTAGGGGACCTTTCTCCACGGGCTGCGGCAGTGTCGTCATTTTCTTCTTCGGCTTCACTCTCCGAGTCGCTGGAATAAACAACAACAAAATCACAAATCAGTCTTTCTAATCTAAACCATCACATTTATATTCATTAACTATAATCATCCTAGAGCTTTGTAAAGTAAATTATCATTATTATTTAGAAGAATTCATTCTTGACAGATAAAGACAAACTTAAACAAAAGTAAAGAGAGAACTACGACGCAAAAAATCTATTTTTATTCGTCCTAAATGTATTCAGCTCTTCCAAATGATAAGATGGCTTTCAGCCAGGACATTGCCATCGGTGTTTATCACCAACACAAACCACATAACCCAGCTGTCACACAATATTTTACTTATTCAAACATTCGTATAGTATGTTTGTATAAATTGTCAGTGCAGCAGCGTCTTGTTTCGTCCGTTATATGGCAGAGAGACATTAACTTTAATTACTATATATCATCCAACAATTTAACGCTGGTTGGTTGGCGTTGGTCGTTATTTGGATTGCACATACAAGTTCAATGAAGAGGAACCATACAAATTCTAATTTGAAAGAGTTAAAGAAAGATGTGAACAAGCAACATACGATCTTTTGGTGCATACATCTTACGTGTAAACAAAATTCCATACAAACAATCCCCAGCAAACAGGACAGATTACTGCCACAAGAAGGGAATAATTGAACTTAAGAACTTTTTGATTTCAATGAACAAGTCAAGAGTCAAGGAGGTTCAACCATCCAACTTGAACCGCCTAAACACATTTTCAATCTATTTACAACGCCAACCCAAGCCCAGTTGCATAATTTCAGTACAACCACCTCAACTTTATTGCCATAAATAACGTACGAACGAACAACATATGAATACAGCTGCTTTATATGAAATCAAATGTCAAAATTCTTGTAACGGTAATCCATTACAAGAACACTGGATTCCAGTGTTTCATTTCATCCAAATCCAAACCAGAACAATTTTGATCTATCCATCATTGAATGCAATTCAATATCCAATTGAAATGATGATAATTATGACCGCAATGCACACGAATAAATAACGTAAACCAAACCCACTGGAGCACACTTGTACCAATACCACATAGGCATTCTGTGGCCTGGACTATACAAACAACAGAATGAATAATCTGAACATCAATAATTTATTGGAAATCGAGAACAAACTTCCAACCTTATGAACTATTCATAAAGGATGGATTCAGTTTCAACGTATTCTATACATTCTACGATTTCGACATCTTTCCATTTACAACTCTCAAGTTTACATCATAACCACTCAACCCGCATTAAATTTGTCAATGCATTCGCTATACGGTAATTAAAATATACTCGACGCAATGTCTATTCAATTCATTTCATGTTTTGCAATAAACTTTCCAGTTTTTGGCAGTTGACTTTTACTTGCCCTTCGATTTTTTAAATGTTCTTTGTCCTTGGTCCAATGCGTACCAATACAAACAATGAAAACCTGATTCATGCAGAGCTAGATTATGCAAGCTTGTTGTAACTGTGTTTAGCAGAACTTGGTCAAAACTGAGGCTGCATTTTTACAATCGGTGGCAGCAAGTGCAGGACTCCAATTCTCCATGCATCTGCATACTGGGAACGGTATTTGTTTGACGAGATATGGTGAACTCGTGTGGAACCAACAAATGCCTAAAATTACTTGTTTTCATTTGAAACGGACTAGGGGCAGGGGTATCTTTGTTGTGAGGTTATTTTCTCATTTTATTACCAAGTTTGACAAGATGTCAAGTGTTTTATGAGTGACCTTTACTCAAACCCGTAACCACACACATTCGTGTCTCTTTCCAATTTTGATTCTACATTATGTTGACCATATCTTTCGGCTTCAGAAAAACAACGCTGACTCATGCCAAACATAATTTATTGCTTTAAATCCGTCCATTTAAAAAAGTAATATGAGATAAGCAATCACACCTGCCATTGTCAATTGAAAGTGATGGAAAAGCCGTACGTAGAACATCATTTACACATATATATATTCTTCACATCATACATATCAACATATAAAACACTACTTTTTTTAAAGTACAATAAACAACATTTTCACTGAACTAAACCATTTTCTCTTGAATTCGTGTTTGTAGTTGTTTATCCTTCAACTTTTAATCAAAGTTCAACAAGGTGCACGAGCGAACATTTGCTCCTGATGCGATTTCAATAGATTAAATCATCCCCTCAGTAGCAATGTCAATTTAGTGTGTATGTATACACAGATTAAAACCGAATGACATGACACTTGTAATTTTAAAATTGAGCAATGCAGTAGTCAGGCTTCACTTGACTTTTACTTGTACTTCTACATAACCGTTTGAACTATGTCCCATCCATATAATACACCATAAAATGGAATCGAAGGGCAGGGGATTGCATATGCCATAATTTTTATAGAATAAAGGAAATCAGATGAGATCACAGCTTTATGATATTTATTTCTGTTCATTTAATTATGTCATTTATTACGGTTCATTTTATTAATGCCATCAAAACATAATGCGAGCGATGTGTGCTGATAAGAGGACGTTTTAATGTAAACTTTAGTTTGAACGCTTCATCTGGTTCATGGCCATTTATCTGAACTGAACATGATTCTTTCATGGACCAAAAGACTCAATACAATTGTAATTGTTGATAAGGTCAATCAGGACAGCCATCCTTGCTCGGGTTAAACAAATGCGTAGCATGGGTGGTTTCTCCCTCATCTCACCAAGTAGGTAAGAAGATAAGTTAAGAACTGCATGGTGCACACCATGCCGAAATTCTCTGCCCTCAAAATTCAAGATGGATGCGAAACAAAATGTGCAATAAAACGAGGTCCATTACAGAAGTATAAGTATGTACATGGGCTGCATGAATGGACAGACGGTAAATACATTGATAAGTGTGGTCGTGGTTTACCGGTAAGAAAAAAGTTGAAGATTATTGCGATCATTTTATGTACGCACAAGCTAGAATTAGTATGCATTCAGTGCAGCAGAGTTCGAAAAACGAATACGCTAATAAATGGTTAGTATTTGCAAGATGAATGAAATATGTCAACATTTACATAAAGCCCGTCAAAGCCGTGTGAAAACAAAATTTTGAAAAGTTCCAAATCTTTGGTTATTTACGGCATGTGTAATAAACTGCTTTTAGGTTACGGATGGTTGGTACGTTCAAGTAAACAGGCTGATGTACTTCCTTGACTCAAGTAGGTGATTATCACGAACGACTCAAGTCTGAGTCGTTCATGATAATCAATAAAACAGGCATAACCTAGTTTTTTCATTTTAGCTGAGCAATGTGGCAAATAAAAATAAATGACGGCTGTATTACGTGATTGTGAGGAAGAGGCTTACGAAACGCAGATGTAAAATCCTCGTGATAACGATACGTAGTGAAATTCTACTGTAGATTGACTTATGCTATGCAGTAAAAATATAGGCAATTATGATCCGAATAATAATTAGGTAGAGTAATTCACCTTGAATCAGCATCACTGACATAAAGAAAAGTGAAGAAGAATAGTTTAAAACACATAAATTCAGCATGCATAGAAGAGAGTACTACAATAGTAGATACAGGGCAAAACAATAGCACATTTGTTCTTCAGAAAGAAGCATTTATTACTATTCAAGTATATGTCAAACAGTATACCCAACCCAACTGAAGCATTTCCATTTGAATATTCAACATCACGTACTTTCGACTTTTGCTAGAGTGACGTGAAATGAAGTGAAGGAAAACGAAGGTCACCTAAATCCAGAATTCGCTAAGCAAACGCTAATGGAAAATGAATGTTAACTGTGAACAAACGTAGTAAGCAAACCAACTTGCAAACTTACTGCTAAATGTGCCAATTTTTTACTTGGAGGAACGGAACGCGATCCCATCTTCAAGATATCATCTCATCTTTCGTTCTTCTATCTATAATAATATTAAATTCTGTATATACCACCCCAGGTCATACTTATCTTTATCTCTTGGTGGATGCTTTTGTATTTGTGCCAATGATGCAATGCTTTCCTCATTCCTGAGAGGAGAAGGTTCTCGGTCGCTGAGTGTGTTTACTTCACTCTTTAATTGTGAAAACTTGTGCCAATAATGAGGAATGAGTGCACATATGTAACGCTTCGGGAGATTACTAAATGACGACATTTTTTATTTCCAGCTTTTTAGCAATAATCGTGCTATGAATTTTAGTAACGATTTGATTTGGTATTTGAACAATTATGACTGCTGGCTGTCCATTAAAAGAAAAAGTCGAAGAAATTAAAAATCAGCATTGTTTATTTCCGATACGTCAAATACAGCCTTTCAAATGTTCAATAATTGGATTATTCATACCAAAATTACATCATAATGTTTTATTCGACTTTCAATCAGGAAAACTTTACTGATTTTATATTTGTATTTGTTAGTGGGTGATAAAATGCATTGTCAATGTATTTACCACAACCAAAAATGGGAGAGAAATCAACTTGGCATACATAATATTATGACCACCGTAAAAATACAAGGGTAAATAACTAAACCATAAAGTCGAGGCAAAGAACAGATACTATACATCGCTCTTAATTTATTTCAGTTTTAATGTTCCTGTTTAAAATAGTCAATGCGGAATATGTGCCTGCGATTTTACGTACAGTACTTTCAGTACGCTGTTCAAAAATTAGGTTAAGTCAAAACAAATACTCAAAGGTAAATATTGAAGGAGTAATTAACTTGACTTAACAGTGCATAAAGTAGTTTGTAAAGCACCCTCCGTCTGTCTTGAAATTTAATGCTTCAAAGGATTTTACAATATATAGGAAAGTGCATACAATGCTCCCTGGTAATTAAACATCTATATCCATTTCTACTTCTCCACTATCAAACTTAAGTACCATCAGACCAGACATACCACTATTCAGAGCAGACTAGGCAGGAAACTGGACGAAATTTGCAACAATGGCAA
>JAQIWQ010001432.1:0-10803 GCA_034695825.1 Folsomia inoculata
ATTTGGAAATTAGATTCAATTCTTTCATTGAGCCAACGCCACAATAAGATTTGGATATAGTCTAAAAATTGCTGCAACAGTTTAGATACTTTTGACAGTACCCAGTAATTGATATTGCAGGCACTAAAGATTGTAAGAAATGACAAGTTCAGTAGTTGAGATGCATTGGACCATGGCCAGGCCAGGCCAATGATGATAATAATCTAAAACAAGACCATCTTGTCTTTCGAGTGTCCCATAGCCTCAGCGGTCACATTGATCTGTGACCTTCCAGCTTGATGGCCACCCTTAACAGCTCCCATTCATTCATCCAACTCCAAGAAATCTGTGATGCAATAAAGCAATAAACCAAATGGCTGGGCTGCAGATGTACTGCACTGAATTGGACTGGAGTCGTCACCCACCGTCGACTTACCACTTGGTATGCAATTCACGACCAGGCCATGCTTGAAATGAAAATGATATGAATTTGTCCTTCGTGCGACAACCACATTCGCCTTATCGTGTGCCTAGTGTGGCCATGGCCTGCTGCAGTTCAGTCTTTACACAACATGTTTATGCTACCGCCTTTTACTTATGAAATTAACGCAACCCGGAAATAGAATGCATATTGCATGCACGTTGCATTATTGAACGACCACATGCCGGCTAATTTTTATCAATGAAGTAAAAAAGAAATTGAATACCTAAATTCCATCTGATTACCCGGTTCAGCTTAATGAAACCTTGATGTACAGAAAGTATACACTTATCTTAGTTGCCTTTCTTGTTTATGGAGCGAATAAAGCGGTTTCAAATCAGATTAGAGACAATTCAATATAAAGGCAATTGGGCATCATGATTCAAAGACATACACTTGAAAACCTCTACAACTAAACCTACCAAACCAAGTACAGAAAGTGGTATCTTTGATAAACCTTATCCAATTTCACAAAATAAAGCCCACACGCACAACTGCTTATCTGTTCATCGAGGGAAGGTTGGGTTGAAGTTGGAACGGTAGAAGGGTGCGTGGTGCGTTTCTCGTAAATCGCAATTTACTTGTGGTTCTGGTGCCATTATTGGCTACATTACATCCACAGCAATGCAATTCAATACAGCTTTTGAACTTATTAAGTAACAGAAGCAAGAAAATTGATTTACGAACTTTGGATAAGGATTCGGAGTTTGTATTCGGTGCGGTCTCATATTGCCTACATAAATACACTACGTAGAACAGTACCAGAGTGAAATGAAAGTCAGTCAGAAACTTTGTAAAAAATGTCACGGGTGCTACTCTACAAAAACTACATCAACGGTGGCAGATTTTATATGCAAAAGTCTCCTTAAAGAAAACTTTTTGCAATATTTTTTAAGACGGCAGTTGTTAGCAGCTTGCACTGCATTGCATTTTCCTTCATTTGTAATCATTTCATGTGATTTTTACCACAGCTCATTTCATGAGTCTCTGCTGAATGCAAATAAACTCTGAGAGCATGGGCAATTAAATTTCTTAAAATTGCCGTTTCCTTCATTTTCAAGACTTTTTCTAATTTATTGTGAGTGCTTCACAAAAACTGGTTCGTTTCGTGGAAGAAACAACCAACTGACAGAAAGACAACCTACTACGATATAAATGTAATGAATAAAATCGTTAAAGTCAGACAAGTAAGGAGCAATTTGCTCGTCACATTTACAGATAACCAACCAACAACACATGCGTTAAAGTACCAACTTGTAAATATACTAAAATACTAACATTCCTATTTTCATTTTCATAGTCATTTCTGTCGAGATGAATCTACAATTCAAAAAATCACAGTACTGCAGAATGCTGTCTCCAATCCAACTACTAAGCTAAAAAGCGACTATACAAAATATTGTCATTCATGCCTCTATCCAACCCTCCGTTAACATAAAATGGAAAAGTTGCGGAAATGTTATCTTATCAAAGAAAATGGAGGAACCAGTCAACTGAAACGTCCTACCGAACCCAGGGCCAATGTGTTTTGTTGTGTTGTGTGGTTCCATTTCTTTTTATTGTTATCCACAACTTTTACTTTATTTTACTCACAAACATGCCCACTTGTTTCCATTTCCTCCCTACTACTACTAAGGGTAGTGTATGTAGTACATACATATAGTATATTCTATTGTATTCTTCTAGGGTCAAACCGAGAGATTTGGAGGAAAAGGCATAGGTCTTTTAGTATATAAGGAGTCAGTCAAAAGAAAAACTTGTGCAATTTGAGAAAAGACAACAATAAACCATCAGTTTTTTATAAGTAAACACATTATTAAACCTTCCTTCTCACCCAATACAATCCCTTCCAGTCATTGTACAGCTAACTACACACATTTTGACAGTTATTTAATGATTATAGTCTGCTAAAAGAAGGAACATACCTACACCATGTATGTAAAAGTAGCAGTGTTTAATTATTACCTCACTCACCTCACCTGCAATCACGATACGATGAGAGAGAAATGTGTGAAATGTCGCATGTTTCACAACGGTTTGGCCAGAGTCGGCTTAAGAAACAATGGTCAAAAGGTGTAAATTTTGTCCTGCCTGCAAAAAACAACACCACCACCAACAAGGCCAGGCCAACCTTGGTTTGCTTTACCGGAACCAAAAACTATATTTATTCCTCCACCCACTGACTTTAGTAAAAGGAAAAGTAAAAGCAAAGACTGCGTGTCCTGCATCCATAAATACTCTGAAAATGAGAGAAATGAAATAAATTCCGTAGCAAAACATGTCTTTTAAAGCGAAATGACTTGTACTGATACACACTGCTGAATGCATGAACGAATTAAACAAAATTATCAAAAGTTTCTTACCATTTTCTCCTCTTTAGTAGGTGGAAAACGTGAGTGAAAGCAGTGGCTTCTCCTCACTCACTTTCTCCAGAGGTGATTTGAGACTTAGAAAGTCTCAAAATGTAGTTTTCTCAAATTGTCTCTTCAGGAGGCGAATGCAGTCACTGCCACCACCACCTCGTGTGGGGAAAGTGAACCAAGGTTTGATGGAAAGGAGAATGGTGGCAGGAATGGCTCTTTTTTCTGTAACGCTGCTCCTGTTTTATGCTTTCAGTTTCCATTGCATGCAAGTAAATTTTCATGAATTTAATTAAAGTATATAGTACGAAATACCTGTAGTATAAAGTACTTTATTAGCTATAGAACTATTGTTTCAATATGAAATATTACAGAAATCACGGGATTTTTGGCTTGTATGGTGTCCTCTTTATTAATATGGCATCCGTCGTGAGCAAATGAGTTTGAAATCTTTATCCGACAATGGTTTCCAGGAAAAGTTGCCCATGATTTTGGCAATTTCTCGTGTCGTCTTCTCATAGGATTTAGCATTAAGTTTAATCCACTGGCTAAAATTGTTGTCAAGATAAAGGTTGTAGTGGAACATGAAGTCTATTTTCTTTATCAAGGCGTTGCGGCGTATGTAAAAATCTCTTAGATTGGGACTCATACTGACGACGAGAAGAGCGGTGGATGTGCTTATTCTGTCCCGGATATACTGGTGGGTAGGGTATGTACAAGTTAATTCATGAACATTTAATGAAAGATAATAATATCAGTAATCATACCAGACTAATGAGATATGGACATCGGCGACATAACGTTACCAGTGGGGCGTCTATACGGTTCACAAATTTTCTTGAACTGCTGAATTTAGGGAGGCCCAGGTGACCGTATTCACGAATACACTCGGCGTATAGGTCAATTACTGTTACGACTGAATGGGTTGACAACTAATAAATACTGGGGTCATTATATAGTCACAATTTACTTTGTTGTAATGATTATTCAATCAAACCTTTGTGAAAGGACAGTCATACAAGACAGAGACAACATTTGCCCGTTCTTGCCATACAATTTCTTTATCGACTTTAGTCGAAGTGCGAAGAAAGACTTTAAATAAGTGGTTAACTCGGTACCAGCTCCGAGAGTCGACAGCCTGGGCGAATCCTGTGTAACTGTTTTGCACAATGTGCAGCTCTTGGAGGTGCCTCGTGTTGGCGAGCATGTCAACCATTTCCTCCCCCAGAGATTGGGGAGAAATGTGCAGTATCCGGAGGTTTACAAAGCATGCTGGGTGGAGAACCATAAAATGGTCTTTTGTAGCGTTGATTAGGGTTAAAACACGAAGTTGTTCACATAACACGGAGCAAGTTTCGTCTAATAGGTGAGTGGCGTCTTCCGGTACTAGAAGGAGATCAATTAGGTCAAGACGCTTTAGGTAGTGTAGGTTTCCTATCACGCGTTTTAGAGTCCCCTATCATTAATTTAAAAAAATTATTTTTTAATGGGACCTCAAATTTATTTGAAATTTTTACCAATATATCTCCTCCTAAAGAAGTTGGGAGTGATATTGATTAAGTTAATTAAGATGATGGTGAAATATACATTTATAAATAAGTATTCTAACACCTGTGCCCATAATATAGTGTTCAGATCTGTTTGGAATATCACAAAAGAAGGTAAATCGAAAGTGTTCTATTTTAAACTCGCAGGCTTGTGCGGATTCTGGATCAGCTAATTAAATGGAATAAGAACTATATTAGGTAATCAACCCACTTATGATATTATTGATTATTTAAAGCCTTACAAGCAGATCGTTCTGCATATGAAGAAAGATGGTTCATAAAATGGTAATGAGCAAAAAGACCAAAGAAAGAAGTTGGTTTGAGTGAAAGTTTTCGTATCCATTGTCCGACGTGGGATATGAAATTATGAGCCCGATGATGGTCCAAGATGTACTGTCAGTGGATAACAATAAATTATTTGTTGAGTCAACTGTATTGTTCAAGAAGCATTTGGCTTACTCTATAGCTGCGATCGCCATAATCATATTTTCTTCTACAAAGGGTATCGTCATCCATGTGGAAATTATGCCAAGGTGTTTGGAGGTGGAATGCCAAGTACCACTGGCGACAGGTGCATGAAGCATAGTATCTCTGTTGGATGGTGAGATACGAAAAGATCTTTTCCAGAATAAGATCAGGAAGAATACCCCATCCAGACTCATTAGGACCAATCCATTTGGCTTGTTCGGCATTTCGAAGTGATTCAAGTTCTGCCAATTTCCAGTTTAGAAATTCAGCAATAGCATCCGGGTCTTTTCCTTGTAGTCCTACGCATTCAGTGTAGTCAACTTAACAATGCTTGGTAATGAAATCATTATGATTATAAAATTGTTTTACTTCACCTTGGGAAATAGCCTGCGTTTCAGTGGTGGACATTGCAAGTCTAGACGTGAAGGAGCCAGCCAACAGCTCCAAAGTTGTTGGTTCTTGTTGCATAGAAAATTAATTTCAAGTAAATTCTGTCCTTTTTTATTCAGGAACACGTTAAACAAACTGTTGCGCAATTTATTGAACCACAATAATTGTGATCACGACTTGTCAGATTACATTGGATTACTGCTTTAATTAGGCAGAGTCGAAATACGAACACCAGACAGAAGACAATAGTACAGTTCTGTGGTAAACCCCCTGCCTAAATCCGACGTCTTCCTTCCTTTACAATATAGCGCATGTATGTATATTTTATAGTATTTGCCAAAAACGTTGTTCTGTTCTGTATTCTATTGTTCTTAATGATTTCTGTATTACTCTAGCCAAATTTTCACTTATACAACCCTCCTACCCCACGGGGAAACCCAAAGGATAAACACGAGTTCCTTATCTGTTAGCACTTGCTTTGCTTATTTACATTTTAACTATTCCTGCAGTCTCGTACTCATTTAAGTAAAGAAAGATGAACCCAAACATTTTGCTGAATATATACATTTTGCAGTTTTCATATATGTATAACCAACGGACCCAGATGTAGGAAACCTGTTTTTCGCCAACATGCTAAAAATAGTCGTCTTTGAGACATTCACCTCTGAAAGTTTCCTTCTATTTATTGCCGATTTTCACTTTCATTTTGGCACTTGCGAACTATTCGTATGAAAATTCCAAAATTCATTCAAAATATCAATTTCCAAAGTTTGCAATCCAAGCCGGAAATTGCTAAAGCAAATCATAACCGTTGATGAATATATAATTAAAGAAATTAAGCCAAATCCATTTCCACCAATCCATTAAGATTCTATAGCGGAAGAAGACAACAGAATAGGGTGTAATTCTTATGATTTAACAAATAATTGGTAGAATCGTTCAAAATAAAGTAAATTTGGGGTTTGCTCAATTGAAGCAATTTAATATTAATGATAAAACAACATGGGTGATAGGTATACAAAACTATTAAACCTCAATTCATTTCATTACGTTTAAGTGGGTGGGAGCATTGTTAAGAAAATTCCCACAATGAAGAATTCGCAGTGCTTGTTTCGTTCCAATTGTTGCAATGCATGCAGAATATTATGGTGCCGAGGTTAATTATGTTGTATGAATAGTTGGTGACCCAATTGACACCAACTGACTGCACAACATTTAATTGTCATCATTCATCCCACATTACATAACTAAACTCTCATGGTGTAAAGAATTAATTGCTCTCTTTCATTTATTGACATTTATTTTATCGCTTCACATTTGATTTGACGCTTATTATGGTATCAAACACTACAAAAAATTAAGTAAACGTAAGCATTTCTAGAATTGTTAAATTCTTGCAAAGATTTAGTACTTCTATCCATGTATCTAAATGTTATCTAAATGACAGTCTGTTTGCTTGTGGTTAACACCACAAATGGGGCTTAATTAGCCTAAAGCTACTCTACTATGTATGTACTTTACAAAAATAATGCATTACTTAGTTTGGATAAAAGAGTTATAAAAGTAAAAGGAGTAGGAAAGAAGATTAATTCATCCTTAGAAAATGTATGACACAGTTCAGTTCATATCGTTTAGATTGGTTTAAACGTAAGTAAAAATGAAGGTCTTTTTTGTGATAAGATTTATGAAAATAATATTGAAATTCATGCACAACCATTGAAAGTACTGAATCTAGAAAGTAAAAAGAAGTATAAAGATAAATCACAGAAATATGTGTTTCATACATGAATAAAATAGTGAACTTGTGAACTTTTAATGTGTGACTAAAATGTCTTTCCTGCCGTAAACCTATTAATCATGTCAAAGGTCCATTCTGGTTTATCATGAGGTGCGACATGACCCGCATTTCGGATAAACAAGTAAATGAGATTTCTAGCATTTTTAGAGTAGCCAGCAATCTCTCGGTTAACTTTCCATATCTTGCGTTCAGAATTTGCGTAATCGTCTGCCCCCTGTAATTCAAAGTAATTCAGTGTTTGCTGTAAAAAAATGCCATTTCGTGTTCTTTGTTACCTTCCACTTCAGCGATCGAATAAACCTCGCAATACCCGTGTGTGGGACAGCCATATCCAATTGTGATGAGTATATGATCATCCTATAATCTGCATCTAAAAGCTCCTCCACCCAAGGTTTGACACTTTGATGAAAATCTTGTCTCATGTATTTTAGCACGGATGAGTTGAAATTTTGATATGTTGTAGCTCCAACATGAATTGCATGACGGACATAGTCTCGTTGAATGTATTGTTGGTAAAATCCATACGTTTTTGGTCGCGTCTCTTCCAAGTAGTTTTTGTTAAAGTCAAATCCAGTTACATTCTTGAAATATGTGGGAAATGGGGTAAAGTCTCCGTGAAGCAGTTCATCCATCATCTATGTATTTAGGTAAGAGTATTAATAAGAAGGAAAAATTGAATTATCGCAAATTTGCATGTCAAAGAATGATAAGATTGCGAACATTACATTACATGAATTTTTACAATCTTGGAAAATTGGTTCACTATAACCATGAGTGTGACAAAACTAATCATTAATGCTTGAAAGTTGGTGAATTGTTTCCCGTGGCTGAGTTAGCAAGACGTGTATTTATGTTGCCGTAGACTAGTCTTTATAATCAATGAATGGCATGATATTTATTATACAGACAGAGATGACCGTGGGAAATTATTGAACCCTTGTTTTTCAAGTTGCGACATAGATATAAATTATTTCTTGTCATTAAGTCTCAGAGGATTATGAATTTTAGAAACATCATAACCAATTTTCAACACGGTAGGGTCTTCGAGATTGTGTTTCCAATTTACGAATATTTTCATGTTACATACCCCGAATTTCTCCAATTTTGGACGATAATGTTGACATGAAAGTGGAGTGTACAAATTGAAGACGTTTATTTATGCGACATATCTATGCGTCTTTATCCTTCTAATAAATACGATAATAATCCCCAATATGTAATAAATCGAAGCAATTTGTTGTATTTTGAGATCCTGAACCGTTGAGATGTGGTATGAACCTGGATTCCTAAGACGTATTGGGGTCAAATAAGTCTAACGTTTTTTCAACTCTTTCTATTTATCTATCTCACACGGTTGAGATAAGGGAATCGATAAACAATGGGAGACCTTTACATCATTACTCACACCCTGTCTTCAGTAATCCCAATCCCGTTATGAATACTAATCATTTAACTTGCACTTGCAAAAGTGTTTGCTAATAGATAAAATCTATCTCTCCTCCAATGCAATTCAGTTGCATAATTGACTACTTGTGTGCATGCAAATGTCAAAATTATAGCTAAATTTGTCTCACATTGTCCACATCCAGCCACCGTCCTTTCGAGATGAGATCTTTAGCTTCTGCATATTTTTGGTCGAAATGTGCTTTCCCATTTTCATCAATAAGTCCAATGTTGTACATGAACTCGCCAAAATCAATCATGGAGACAGGATCCACGAATGGGGCTCCTAAAATTAGTCCTCGCAAGTTGATACGGACTGCAGGAAGTTCTTGGTTGGTTTTATGAATTTTATAGGCCACACTTAACGCGTATTTCCCTGTAATATTATGACATTCAAAGTTTTGTTGAATTTATGATTAGACGGTAAAAAGTACCTCCATATGATTGGCCTGCAATATAAAAGTCCCTGGACTGATAGTTTGGAAACATTGTAAAGAATTGTGTAAGAGCATTATAAAGATCACGAGAGACATCCTTTTCATTTCTTGCGTAGCCATTTTCATCTTCTGTAAAACTGAAACCTGTACAAAAATTCAACATGCAAAAACTGGAATTCATGCCCAACTTGGCTTAATGAATTGTTTCAGGTTAAAGGACTCACCACATCCTACAGGGTTGTCAATGTACAAGACCGAATGTGTCAGGGACCATGGATTGCTTCTGAATCGGAGGTAACTCTTCGAGTCCACAAGAAAAGGTCCGTGTTCCGTGAATAGACCTATTAGTAGAATACAATTCATTGGACTGCGCTTGCAGAGATCAAGTTCAGTGGAGAACTTGTTCTGCTATAGTTATCAAAATGGGAGTTGATAATTTCGTCACATAATTCTTCAGTTGGGGACAGCCAATGTGGACCTGTTTGGATAAATGGAAACAATGCTACACTCACCAAAGAGTGAGGGGGCACCTGGACCCCCTTGCAGCCATAGGACGACGGGGGCATTCTCAGAGTTGTACTAAAACAATAAGAACAACCCAATTGCAGAATGATTATCGTGGACTATGTATCTTATCTATCATATCACTCACCGCTGCTGGGAAGAACCAAAAAAACATGTTGGAATTATACGTGGGATGCACGTTAAAAAATCCCGAGTATGAATGCACCCTTGTAAAATTAGTTACTCGAGATAGGTTTTGCGCCCTCTCAATTTCGCCACGGGTGATATATGGCGTCACAATGAGTCGGTCACTTGACTCTTGGTTCTCGGTGAAAATGTTGGTCACCGAACTCACGGAGGGTCTGCTAGGAAGATGTTGGGCATTCATGGTACCCACCATCATCAACATCACCACACCCACTCCCAAGCTGCACTTTGACATTCCCATTTGGACAACTGTATCGTATTCGTGAATTAACTTAACAAGCTTAAGTTATTGGACAATTGGTCGTTTTCACTTTTACAACAGACACAAATTCGACATGATGGATTCTGAGGAGAAGAGGAGAAGCAATGCAATGAAATGCAGGAAAGTTGTTACGTCCAACGTTTACCAAAGTGAACTGAAATGCCGTGGGAGTGTTCCGTCCATTTTCATTTTAATTGAACGTTAGGTCATCTTCACTTCACATAAGAAATGGTAGATGGATAGGAAGGTGGCACTTAGAAAAATGTGTGACATCATATTTCTTTGCTAAAGAAAAATTCTCACGACAAGGGCTACAGAATAAATGGGTATGCATTTTGCTTTGCAATGCAAAACGAAATATTCCTTAATCATATCATTTCATACGTTTGTTGTACAAAACTAAATTACAATAAGCACTTTTAAAATTGTTGGTTGGTAAACAAATTTATGGTGATTTGTAAAAGCGATGCACCTTACCTTGCTTGACTTTGATTTCTACAATCTGATAAAAAGTATTAAGCAAACAAAAGCCTGTAACAAAAAATATAGAACATAGGTAATCTTATCTAATAAATACAGTCGACTGTGAGACATTGATAACCGTGAATCACTCGTTGATACATTTCCCTTATTCTTTTTTTGCTAGTTGATGAATGTGACATCAATCAATCGCATGGACGCAGTGCAGTCATTTTATACACAACTTCGATGTCATATTTGTAAAGCACACCTGACTGAAATGGTTTGATAAGCATTTATTTTGATACTCCTTGAACTCATGCGATCGATTGATTGGCGATTAGCCTTGAAATTTCCATCAATCAATACTGCGAATAAATCAATTTATTCGCAGTGTTCAGAGATAATGAATTTGCAAAAAGATAAGGAAATGACAATTATGTATTGGGAAATACCAGCATATTCTGT
>JAQIWQ010001433.1:0-10801 GCA_034695825.1 Folsomia inoculata
TACGAGATGAGCAAAATTGTTTAAAACCACACCCCCACCACACCCTCGCCTGTCGTAGACAGGCTTATTTTCTCGTTAAGCATATATCTGATACTGGCATACCCAATATCAACAAAATCACTCTTCCGAGGAATACAAAACCATTACAATCTACTGTACCACTGACTTTATTTTCAGTCCTTTTTTGTTGGTTTTATCCTTTTATCTTTGACATTATTTGAACAATTACAACTCCGTTGTTGAAATCAATTAATATAGCAGATTTTTTTGTTGCTTTTCTTGCTTAGAAACCGGTAAGGTTCAATTATTGTACTTGATTGGCATTCCAATTGTTTTACTTTTTATCTCGTATAAATACACATACTCTATACTTCAATATCTTGTTCATCTCTATATACTGATTGGTGATCTTAACATTTAAAACTTTTGTTGTGCAGCGTTATGGATACTCATAACGACCCTTCTAGCTGTGGATGCTGCAACAAACGGTTGGAAGATTTGGCAAGTAATCTATCAGTTACGCCTGGAAAAATACCCTCTGCAAGTGGAAAAACTGCCAAAACATGTGGACATACTTACTTTAACATGCTGCATGTTTATTGGACTTTGCAGAAGATGTAGAGGAAGAATGTCCTCGTTGCAAGATGTCATTTTCAATGCTGCTCCCGGTTTCCGGAATAGGTAAAACTACAATTCGGATGTGGTTCTAATAAATTACATACTTATAATTTTCAATTTGTGGATACAGATGCGTTTTTCATTCTTCGTGACGAAGAAGGAGAAATCGAGGGCCTTGAAGAGAAGAAAATGGTTGAAACCCCTTTCAACATCAACAATCATTAGGACGAACCGAGAAGTCCTCGTCTACTGAACTCAAAGCCCTATATTCTCCTAATTCACCAAAACATAAATCTCGACGTTAACAGACTCGTTTTATCGTCATCCAGCCAATTCTAATTCAAGCTTTTTCATCCAACTCCCCGGATCAATACCATTTGAATGGACAAGGAAGCGAATCATCAGCAAACATTACAGCACACCCTGACTGCGGAAGGACTAGAGGCATTTTGGGGTGAAATGTATCTGGTCTAATCTTTTAGTGATTTTTTTGTAGTGCATAAATTGCTGAAAATACAAATCGCAACACAGTAGTTGAAAAAAGTTAGCCCCTTCAAATATAAATTACGTAATAAAACTTTGTTGGCATATATCGATTTTTTAAATTTAGACATTATTATCTCCGTAACCGTGAAGAGTTTTGAAGCATGATAAATTGTAAAATGTAGATAGGGCCATGGTACATACCACTGTTCTAACCATTCGAAATATAGTAAGTATGACAATACAAGGCAAATTTTCCCGTAAAAAATAAATGTTTTTGCAACTTTTTGCTGTTTAGAAATAAGACATAAAAATATTGATGGTGGGGTATACCATAGTTTTTTACTGATATCGTAATCCTGATTTTTATTTTCAAAGCTAGGTTGAACTTATTCTGCGAGCTGAATGCTGCTATCTGAGGGGACGGAAGCTTATCACTGTTTAACATGCTGTGCGTATTCCTCAATTGGCTGCCATTAAATACGAATACGTAACCTTACTCAAAGCAGTGACATATTATAGTACAAGTACAGGATCTCTAGTTGTTTATGTCTGTCATACAATACCTCATGAAAAATAATGATGTAATGCAGTAAATATCATTGTTATTTACATTTTCTCGGCCATTCATTATCCTGAATTGTTTTCAGCTTAGATTTGTTTTCCGCGATTTCATTATAATTGAAGAATTAACAGTTCATCATTTCCATGAAGATGAAGTATTATCAATATTATTACTGTCTATCGTCTATAAATCATTACATCGAACCTCATCAAGATACGGTAATTTGAGTTTCTATTTGGATTGGCGCCATGTCCTAACGGTAACGACATGCGAACCTTTTTTATCAAGAATTGATTTATTTGACATCTGGAGGTAGTACCCCAGCGATTTGACTAAATTCTAACAAATCCAGGAATAAAAATTGTAAAACATGGATTTGTTTGGATTTATTAATCCATGGATTGGTTTCAAATTTTGTTACTTCTGAATGTACTTCCAGGCCTTAGAAAAATGGTTGTTTTTGATCAAAAATCCTTTGATGGCATTACCATTAGATACTGGTGCAAAGCTGCAATATAGTAACTCAAATTTGGCAGTTGCATATTTAGTACAACTTTTCACGAATTGTATCAGCGATGTTGTCGCGTGTCGAACTCTACATGTATGAAACTCCACCTCGTTGTAAACGCTAATTTTTACACTTTCAAATCAATCGTTCTCTCCGAATACACTTGAAAACCACAAAGTAAATGCTGAGAATGTGGTTTGGTGATGCGTTGCGTACCTGATGACAAAATTATATGATAAACAATGAACTACGCTTTGTATAAATGTGTCGTCTAATTGTACTACTACGTAAAGAACAAAACCCTGTCATGCTAATATTTAATAAACAAACCTTTGCTTTATTAAAAACCGAAATACTGCGGTTATAAAAAAAATTAACGTCTCACAATTTCAGTTTAAAAACGGGATGGTGAAAACTGTGGGTAACGCCCAACGACCTGCCCAGCAATAACTTCATCAGACCATGAAAAATAATAATCATCCCAACGGATGGAATAGTTTTGAACCAAAAAAAAATCTTTTCTGCATAGTGGGCATATTGGAAGCTCGCGATTGTCCAAAACAGTTAATGATCTCTCAATAAGGCACTCACTGTGAAAGACATGTTTGCACGATTCCAGTTCGTATTCATTCTCTGGATCGACTACGGCTGGATGTACTTCTCATCCTTGTTGATGATGGAAAGGCATACGCCGCATCCTGAATCATAACCAAATTAGAATTCGTTATTAAAGCAACTTGCATATTCCAAAATTTACTAACTTTCACAAGTATCCAAAAAATTTGCATCCAAATTGCGACCACTTGTTCCAGTTAATATGTCGAATTCTTGTAAAATGGCCAAGATATCTTCTTCTTGCATCAAATTACCCCCTCGAATTACCACCACAACTTGTTCAACGATGACGGGTAATCCCCCCAATCCGACAACAACTTCTCTCACAAGTTCTCCGACTACTCCACAACCTCGTCCGGAAGTAGGACGGACATCCATGGCATCACAAAATCATCGTGATGCCATGACATTGTTGGGTTTCAAAAAGAAATACCTCGTCCAGCATAAGTCACCACCTCCTCATCATCATCATCTCCAACCACCATTGCACGTCCTGGTCCTACTGGAAAACTCTCCCTTGGTGGCTCACCATCCCCAGAAAGAAGTTGCACCCCGATTCCCCCTTCAGCAAAGAGCAACTCAAGAAACAGGTCGTCTCCTTTGAAAAAGTCAAACTGACCAACAATGAGATGGACAAATATGGACATGTGAGTATCTATTTACCTTCAATCCAATTAGCTTTGGTTAAGATGTATGTTCCAAGCCATATATTTCAACTCATTAGAAATCTATTTTTGAAAATAAGAAGCTGGTGCAATCCTTCGTTTTATGTATTTGTAAATAATTATTAGTCATTATCAGCAATAATTATTAGTGAGTAAGACGGTAATAATACTCTGAGACTGAAATAGATTGGTGGGTATAAAAGTGATTGGTAGCCGATTGTGGTTTTGCTGGTGGCGTGCCATGAAATTGTGTGAAGATTTAGAATCCTCACATATCCCATCAATTCAGTTTCCGTCATCTAAGTAAAGCATGACATTTGGATTTAGAATGATGATAAATAGTCTTACGACTCCTGACATCAAAGAGATTATGGTAAACCTGTTAAAAATATCTGTTACTTATGTGCGTTGTATTTCTATTTGAAATACAAACCAACCTTAGATTGATGGTGTCAATTGTTTCGTTCTTCGTATTCTGGAACTTTATCCCTTCTTGATTGAATATAGCCGATATCACAACAGTTGCTTACGTTTGCATTGCATGGATTATAAACACCAAATCCAGGTATGATAAGTGCTTTGTATTAATCCCATATTCAATTATTGTGAATCGATTATAGACCCCCGTCATGGTCCCAATCTTTTTTGTATATAAATAAACATTATCACATCAATGTTCTCCTTCATGATAGAATTTAAATTACAGAAATTATTTACATGAAATGTGACCAGATATAGTAATGTATTTCTGAAATGTAAATTTTCCTAAACAATTTAAAACATTTAGTAGCTTTCAATAATCAAAATTCTTATTAAAATATTACTTGCAAAATATACACCAACAGTAAAAGGGAAATGGATATCTTTTCTGTGTTCCTCTGATGCAATTCTTGAAATGTCCATTTACCCTTCTGATATGGGTTTCTTAAGAATTGTTGTCAGTACTATCAAAATTCGTCAAAACGATAACCTCACCAACTGTTTTTGTATTCGCCTCAGTTTTGTTTTGAAAATATGGAATAGTGTTACTCCAGGACTTATTCATCAATCCGATTTGACATTTAAGTCTACAAACGATACACATCGAATTGTAGTCATGTCCTACAACCTTGATATATACAATGTAAGAATATAACTATAGAAAGCAGTTCAGGCCTTACTTAAACACTGACTGGAATACTCAACCACGGTTGAATAAGGTAAGTTTGGTACTGCAACATATGAATGCAGTACAAGCTGTAGTAGTGATACCAACAACAATCATTTTAGTTACAGGATTTGGTTGTACCGACCCCATATTTAAGGTTTGTTAAAAATGTTGAAATACGCGTAGCAATAACGTTCTGTTTGTTGGACAAGAAAAACTGTCCCACCCACATTAGAAAAGCTGTCCTGTGTTCGTCATCCGTGTTCTGTATGTGATTTCGTAGATATGCAGTAAGTCTTTCTTCTAAGTATTCAACCTATTAGTTACCCAAAGCAATAAATGTCAAAATTACTGCTTGTCGAACCTTTGGGAAGTCCAGATTAAATCTTTTAAGCACTTGTGAGTGTAATACTTCTACGTCCATGGAATGTTTTAAAGTACGTCCCATAGCCCGTAAATGGCAGTATCGAAGTAATCCGCCTGTTGATAGTCACAATTTTTTTAACCGTTCTCGTTTACAAGAACTGGCTCGGTTCTCCTTTTCGAGGGGAAATGAATGACATCATGTTAACTTTTGTTACCTCCTCGAATTTCCCACGGTCTTTTCGTGTCGATTACACGATTACGAATGTCTTGAATTACTTCTCGTATATCTCCGAAAGATGATGTAAATTGCATGGTAGGGAAAAATCTAAACCAAACACGATGTTGAGAATGATTTCATACTTAAACTAACTTTCGTTTCAAAACGAACCAATAAAGACCTATTCACAAGATCATCCGCTGTTATTAATAATCGCAAGATCATTTATGGTTTTCTACTTTCCGTCCGTCCTTCCGTCCGTCCGAGTACTCGAGAACGGTGTCAAATTTTTGAATTGTGTTTTCAAAAAATGAATCTCCAAGTCAAAAGAGGAGTCAAGTTTGAAGATGGGCGCTGTGGGTCGCGCCTAACGCGTGCTATACCGTTTCATAGCGCAAAGGACCGTTACTTTTGCATGAAAATGCTTATGAAGGTGCATGAAAATACTCGATGACAATTGTCATAAAAATTCTTCATGAAAAGTGTTTAGGGTATGGACCCCGCAGACGGGGCTTTGATGGGAGGAAGGGTATCGGGGCGCGCGGATTGGATGGGGGTGGGAGTGGAGCGAGTCGGGTGGGGCTATGGTAGGGGCGATGGGGGGTGGGGGGAGAGGGGATATGGGCAGTGGGTTGTCTCAGGCTACCGTACGGTAGTACCGGAAATTTCTGACAACTCCGGTAGCAAGCCGGTACCGCGGTACGGCAGTACCGGAAATTTCAGACCACTCCGGTAGACAATCCGGTACTACTGTACCGCGGTAGAGTAGTGTCTAATCCTGAGTGAGTGGAGTGGATCTTGCGATCATTGAATACACTGTTGTAGTTTATTTTTAACACGCCACTAAAATTAGCGACAAACCATTGTTTATCAAATCATATGAATTGAATGTCACACTTTTAAATTGTAATCTGTACAACATACGTCATGTTCCCCATTCTTAAGTAAAGACTGGATTCCCGCGGACGGAGTAGAGCTGCTGCTGTTGTCGTTCAACTTTTTTCGAATACTGGATGTACATGTTTTGCATATTCGCTCAAGTCTGGTACAAGTGTCACAGAGAGAAATACCCTTTTTAACCTGCACTCCTGAGTAAAATTTCCTGTACTTGCCATTTGTAATTTTCAAATGCGATTTTGCATTTGGAAACATCTCGATTACACTCAATGCGAAGTGCTTGATTTCTACAGGAGATTTCTGGATGATTATGCAATGTTTTGTGAAATGCAGATACAATGCTGTCAGTCTGAATTCTGCTTTTCCTCTACGTAAAAATGTTCCAATCCACTACAAACCCAAAGCACAATCATAAACAAATCGAATGTTTTGAGACTTTTTATAATTCTATTGTAATCCAATAATTACGTTGTTTATTTCGCTTCTTTTCATTATTTCCAAGGTATTAACCTTATCTGTGTCGTTGTCCTGGCTAATTTCATCTTCGACACTTTCCTCATCATTTTCTTCACTGTGGTAGAATTTTTGAAATACCTGGTTCCAGGTGTAGCCGGGTCTTGGTTCTTTTTTAATAATAACATATTTTTTATCCACACTTATAAGCCACCAAACAAATTACGATCAATTAAACATGCCTTCTTTTTCCAAAGCATGCACTAATTCAGTTATGTGTGGGAAGTCAACGGGGCCTTGTCCGGCAGGAAGCTTGAAAGGGTCTCCGCCCTCTGCCTCAATTTCAGATCTTCCTTCCTCTGTATTCATTTGTCGCAAACGAATAATCATGGCATGAGCGTACCGCAAGTACGGTCTAAGTCTCGGAATGGTTGCAAAATGTTGGAAAATGACATCAGCAAATGGAAGAAGGGCTGTAAAACTGTCCAAAAGTAGGAAAAGTACATAACATTTTATATACTAAAATTCATCCAAAGTAATTATAAGCTGCAGAAAGTGCCTTTCAAATGATTTTATCGAGCCGAGACAGTCTAGTAGTTGTTGACAGAAGCATTTTGCGTATAAGGCCGATTGTTCGGAATTCGCCACAATTTTTAGTTCAAAAGAATCATTTGGATCGTATGACCATTTCATCATATGAATGTACTTTCTAAATCGAAAAAGTTGTCACAATATAACACCAAATTCGAATTTACTAATTTCATCGATAGCTGTATTGCATAGATTTAGCGCTGAATGTAAATAATTTTATTTGCTACTACATCCTCGTACTATTGAAGATCGACACTGAAGCTGCCGACGTATTCTTGACACCGGAATAGTTGACGGTCATCTTATCTGTTGGAATTCCTTTTGATGACATCCATTTGTTCCCATAAAGATGTGCCACCGGACACACTCGCTGCACCAGACCGCGGGTGAGCTTACGCCCACCAAGACCGCTGTCACCCTTATGTGCGATTATCCTCTATCCCCCTTCGGTAGCTCCTCCACCCCAACTACCACATGTCATGCCAAAACAATGCCTTACCTGGGGGAGCCTGACTTGGGCTACTCACTCTGCACTGTGGTGGGGGTCCTTTTCTTTTGACTCCTGCTCTTGTGTCGATGTTTGCACCTTGTCGTCGCTGGTATGTGGGAGTGGTTGAGTCGGGGCGGCTATGGGTGGAGAAAGGTGAGTGGACTAGGTTCACCCCCAGTAGCTCGGACTATTTACGTTCCCTACTCCAACCACACTCACATCCAGATGAATAGAATCCAAGTTTCCAACGAATGAATGAGAGCCGAAATTCCGATGCGTGCAGAGTGAGTGAACAACCAAGGCAGACTCAGTTCGATCGTTTAAAGGAATTAATTATGTATGTCGATTTTTTTGGTTGAACACTGATACTACTTTGCGTGAATGAGTGGGGAATAATAATTAATACAAATGAGTATGATCAGTGTAGTATTATGTTTGATGTTGGTAGCATATTCAACGATAAAAATTGAATGGAGTAGAGAAAGATCCTGGTGAGGTGGTGGTTTGAATTGTGTGTAGAAACTGCCATTAAAGAACGCTCCTACTACGCCAACGATACCGAGCTCATATACATCGGTTGAATTTTTATCTAAATTGTAGTTGGTTATCATTTTCATCTAAAATGTACAGAGTAAGCAAACTTGCGAAGTGAGAAGGAAGTTAACTCTCATGCAGCCTGTTCTGCAAAAAACGCCATAATCTTTGTCTGTCCCTTTCACTTTCATGACTGTTGTTAATGGGGGGAGAGTTGTCGTTGATGAATACTTCGTACAATTCTTTTTGAAATGTCGGGAAGTTGTCATTCTTGTCGATTAGGTGAACAGAGACAGCACGCGGTGAATTTATCGCCTCTCATATCTACAGCGAAGCTGATGTCTGTCCATTCCAATTCTTGTACAATGCATAAATCTTTCATCTATCGTTATATATAATATTACCCTTGGTTCTTTCATAAATAATACGCATTGGGATTTACAACAGGGAAACATGATTGATCCCCTTAAAAAAGAGATGAATGTGGTCATTCTAATTTGATGCATTTCCTATAACATCAAACATCATGAAGCATACATAAGAAGACCGACATTCGACCAGACGTATGTGACTGTAAGATGATCACTTTCTACCCAGAATTGCATTGTGATTATAACTTTTCAGCTAGTAAGAGGAAAGTTCCGCTAAGACCCAATCAATGTATCGTGAACCACCGAGCAGGTTTTGTTATATGCAAATATATTCCAACAACTCATAACACAGCATACCATGTCATTATTAAAACCTTCCGGAACTAATGTTCCCATGGAAGTGACGGGAACCCCCTTCTGAATTCAATTAATTACTCAAGAATTGTTGTCACCTTGTAAAACAAGTGTAGCTATGAACGCATTCTCGCATCATTGTTACAGGAGGGACTGAAACAAATGCCAATCCGACATCTTCGATGTCTGCCACATGAACCACTTTGACGCGACAGCTTGGTTGAACTTCAATAATGGTTGAAATTATAAAAATATTTTCGAAGATTGTGCAAATTTCCAAATACCTAAGTTTCAGTGTCTGTCCTATCCATTGCCAACACTTTGATCTGCTGAAGGAAAGTCCTCTTATAATTCAAATGTTTCACCAGTTTAACAAAGGCTTTACCATTTATTGTGCTTAGTGTAAATAATACTTGGTCTCCGTTTCCCAGATGAATTTTAAAAACCTTCTACCAAACTCCTCAATTAATTTTGTGCATAAAAACTGTAATGAAATTTCAGTATTAAAACGCTATATTGAACGTTATGATATTAATCACTACCAGTAGCTCCAAAAGTTGCAATATTTTGTGGGACCTTGTCATTTTTGACAACCTTCACAGTAGATTGGTATGGTTTCAGCACATTACTTTCATCGTTAGTGGCCTCGACAGGAATTAATAAACTTTGTTGATCAGTCTCAGCTAATTTGCCTTCACTGATCATCAGAATGATCATGTACTCGTCCTCGAACTATGATATACAATTCGTGATTAGGTAATTCTAGAATGTTTATGGACATTTCCGAGACGCGCATGGCCCTGATGGGCATTCATATGTCAACGTCGAGATTCTTTTCCAAGTAGATAAAACTAAACAGGACTGGTACAATGTACTAAAAACGATGGAGACCCATTTCATAGATGATTGTAAGGATGAAACTTGTCTTAATATGATCGACGGCTGTCATTTATACCAAGACAGTGTAACTACTTACTTAAGGGACAGTCAATTGTTTTCAGATGTCGAAGACATGCTATCAGAACAACAAATGAAAGAGATGCATTGTCTTCAGGACAATGACTTGGACGAATACGAAATGAACGAAATACTGCGTAAGTAATAAATTTCTTCCTAAGTGAGAATGGTAATAATATTTGTTGCCATTACTTATCGATAAACAAGCTGGGTTTAAGACTACGGAATTTAGAGCTGCTTTTTAGTACTCTCATTATTTACTTTCCTTTAAATTCATAGAATCGTTGGTTTAGAAAACAAAAGAGCTCTAAGTTTTGTGTTTAAATACAAGCTACAGATTAATGTTTTGAATTGAGTTGTTGTTAATTGTAATTTAAATGCTGTATTTAAACAAAAAAAATCTTGCATTACTTATTTCACTTATAATATAATATGTAATACATTTACCACACATTTACAACTACTACTTTTTTCACTTTATTAAATAAATATTCACTCGAAATAAATGTGCAATGTACTGTTAAAATCAAACAACTTCGGACATTAGTGGCACAGTGAGTTAGGAAACATCGGCTGTGAAGTTGGCCTACTTAAGTGTAAACTGGGTTTCAGCCTAAGTAAAGTTGGACGACGAAAGTGTAAACAGGGTTTTGGCGTTGGTAAATTTGGCCGGCTAAAGGCTAATTTTGGAGCTTTAGAAGGCCAACTTCACAACGGATGTCGCCCAACTTTCCACATCAACAGATGTCGCCTCTCCAATCTCTGTGCCATCAATGTCCGAAGTTGTTTGATTTTTTTAGTATTGCATGCGTAATCTCGTTTAATTTAAGAAGATCATATGTAAAGATTTAGTTTGACTATAAAATCAATCAATATTTTGCAGCTACGATAACAATAATAACCGCAGTGCAGAATTAAATATAGCCCGAGCCAGTGTGTCTAATTTTTGGTGCAGAATAGACGGGGGGAA
>JAQIWQ010001434.1:0-10801 GCA_034695825.1 Folsomia inoculata
TGTGTTATGAGAATGGAAATCGATGATAAGTACTTATGATGCAATACTGTCACTACCGACGCCACTGCCGATGCCATTGGGTTGGATTGGATCGGCACTGTTTGTTTAGGGCTCAACTTACCTTCTTTCCTCACCGACCGAATACGACAGGCAGGCAGGGTGTACAGTACGTGGGAATAGATCCATCTGTCAATATTCTTGTTTGCATTTTAGCAATTTTATTGCACAAGTTTTATACTCAGATAAAATTGAAGAAGTTTGTACATTTGTATATTTGCATTTACTTTTTGTTGACAGCCAGAGGGGGAAAGAAGTAGTTGAGTTAAAATGTAATCCCTTCTTAGCAAATGTACATGCACTTAATAAAAGAGAAAGCAAAGCAGCAACCAGGAAAAGCGATCGACGACCTCAACTGGATTCAACTCATCTGCCAAAATTGTGTATGGATGGAAATAGTAAGGAATTTATGCGGTGAAAGTTGGAATCCTTTCCGGTCCATGTTCCGCATCGTCATTCCGGATTCAATTATGACAGTCTAGTCAAATTCTTCTCACATCAATCAGGTCCAGTGCAGTCTGCCTGTGAGTTAGGTAGTCTACTAACTAACCAAATTTGGATCATCTATGTATCCATCCTGATATGGTTCAGTTGATTGAATAGTTTGTATAAGAGATTTAAATTCAATAAAGATTCTTCCTTTAACTTCCTTTACCATGCCTGCACTGACTGACTGATTATCCAGCATGCCTGAGTGAGTGGCATTATGGCTGTGGTTTGCGATAGATATACCATTCAAATCCATGTATGTCAAACTAACTCGTTTACTTGTACATATTTATGCAAAATATTTCCAATCCACTTTCTCCAAAGCTTGTTGAGGTTTAATGTTTGAAGTTGGCATTGATATTGATCTGTTGACTTTGAAAATATATTATTTGAAGCAGGCAGATAAGTTTGCAAGGGTTGTAATAAGAGGACAAAGAAAAATAGAGAAAGCAGTAGGAAGTAGGCGTCTCATTTTTATAAAATAGTCCCTCCCACTTCCCCTATTACCGATATTTGAAAGTGTCAACCTACTATTTTTTGATTTTAGGGCCACCGAGGCTCTTCCCCAGCTATTCGGACGTTCAATCCAGATGGGTTTAGCTTTGATGTTAGCTCATCCCCGGATTCGCCCCCACCTGTTTATCATGGCTCCAGGTCACCTTCACCGCTTTATGTAAGTTAGTTAAGCTGGTTACACATAGTTTGCAAATAATTTGACACAAATCTTAAAGTCAGCCAGCACGTGTTGGTGTATTATAGGGTCGTAGTTGGACATTGAAAGTTAAGTAAAGGGTGTCAGCCAAAGTTGATGGTTTGGGTTAGATGACAGTTGACAGTTGTGAAAATGAAGAGTTAATTACTTTAGTGAAAGGCACATTAAATTTGAATCACTTTATTGATCTGGTGAAAGTTTGACATTAATTTGCGTTTTTTATTGGTTTGCATTTTGAAATTGAAATAAGGCCAAGGTTATAATTTGGTGAGGATAATTTATTTATACAGTTTGGTAGATAAAAGGGAAAGTGTTTTCATGCGTTGTATGTAGTTCAAGGTTTATGTATATACATAAATATGTATGTATGCAGTATGAGTTTATGGCTTCAATTTAATTTGTATGGTTTCGTTTGTCCTGAAAAAGTTTTATGTCCGCATGTGGAACATATTTCAATTAAGTGGTTGGATGGTTGACACAGAGAGGCATTTATTCCTGTCATGCCATTCATGTCATTCATGTCACTGGCAAATTTGGATTAAAACATGAAAAATGTCAGTGTTGGTGTTACTTAAATGAATGATGTTGATGTGGATGAGTAGTATATCGTATCATAAATATGATTGAAGAATGCTTAGGGAAAGCAGGAAGTAGAAGGTTGTTGTTGGGAGAAAGTTGTTGGTGAATAGATAATTGGATACTTATTGAATGTTATTTATGGATGGTTGGATGGATTGTGTTGTAAACAAGATAATTGGATTCTGGATACTATAGTGTCACTACTACTACTACCCGTACAGTTGATAGGGTAAAAAGTTCCCAGTATTATGTCTGTATGGATGGATGGATATGAATGCGAATTTTCGGTGGTGGTGAAAGTTTGACTGAAGTTGACAGTTTATTGACACTAGTTGGGCTGTGTGGTGTAGTATCAATTTTAGTTTAAAAAAGATATAATTGAGGTTGATATTTTATGTCTTTTATGTCTTTGGCAGGTTCGAGCAGCATCCTTGGATATAAATCGATGTGGATCGCCATGCCCATCTCCATTAGGGGAGTCGAATTTCCATGTGAGTGCGACCCAACATTCGTCTCACTCGATGGACGCGTATCCGTCAGGGAAAGTTCCCATGCTTTCTCCAAACAGTCTTTCCGTCAGGTAATTAAATTGCGAAATAATGTACATTTTGCATGGCCAACTTTCAGAGAGATCGAGTCCATGTGTATCCGCAGTGCATAAACATTTATGGCACGAAACGGCCTAGATGTTGATGTTGATGGCGATTACACAACAGTATTTATGTGGATTAATAGTTGCTAAATTTTGTAGACTTTAGTAGATTGTATACATACAAGTAATTAGTAATTAGCCATCGTATGACTCAAAAGGACAGAATTGTGCAATAAAGTTGCCTTTCATGATTTTACGTGAGTAACGAATTAATGTTTAACAAAATTGCCAAATACTTGTAAAAATGTAAAGCATTTACAGGAAATGAAAATGGTATTCTAAGCACACGTCGAATTATACGTTAAATAGCTAAAGTTTCTATATACTCCTAATTTAAAACAGGGGAATATTTCATTGGCTAATAATGTTTGATCCACTAACTAAAATGCCTGCTATATGCATGCAAATAAAGGTTTAAACTTGTTTAAACGATGAAATATTTATCGAAAACCTTGGTGTGTAATTTTGAATGTCACTTGCCATATAGTTAGTTACACTTGACCTAATATGTATAGCTAACTATGCTATTTGTATAGCTATTTTGGTGGTTTGTTTTGTTTCCTGATGCATTACTTATTCACACGGCAAATATTTAGAGTTCATTTCGCGTTACGTTACATGGTGGATGTGGATGGGTGCATCTGATATGATATTCAGGATAAGGGCAGGAAGTCAGTACATAAGGACATGGAGTGATAAACGAGACGAGATTAGAATAATCAAGCAAGCTTTGGATTTAAATTTGTGGAAAATGATGGGAACATGATGAAATGCTTTCTCTTTACTTTCACTTTCACAAACCACCAAAGAAAGTTATGGTTCGTTTGGTCTGAATTTCATTTCAGTCAATACATTTCACAAAGTCTTTACAGCTTTGTCAGTGCATGGTGGCCTGTTATTAGTTTAATTTGAATGAGTGACCTTATTAATCTTCCTGAATGGTAGTTATTAGTCAACTTTTCAGGTTTAAAATTCATATCAAGCGGAGGTTTTATTGCAAAAGGAAATCAATGAATCAATGGATGGATATTTGTTCAAGTGGTGGTATTTATTTGGAAAAGTACGTTAGTGGTCATTTTTTTGGTTGATGACACTTGTGAGTTAGTGATGGGATTAAGTAGTAAAGGAGGAATAAAGAAGATGACGATATTCTGTTCTGTAGAATCGCAGAAAGGTTGGATTAGTTTTATTTCTACATTACAACTTGAGGAGGATCAAATATAAGAGGGATTAGTCTGTAACAAACTATTGGAAGTAGGTATAAAGAAATGCATGGCAGAAACGCGTAGGTAACCCTCCTCATCTTGACCTTAGGAAGTCTTATCAGACAGGCAGAATTTAATGAAATTGGCGCATTCATGACTTATCATGCTAGCTGACAGACCGATAGACGTACAGGCCGTTCACAACAGGCATCCGGTAGTTAATAAATGACACTATAGGAAATGTTTGGAACAAGATGAGGAAATGAATGCAAGATGAAGGTCTTTGAATTAATCCCTCAGGATTTTTCCACTTTACTTGTGTCGTGTAACCTTGAACTAATATTCATTAATCTTGTCATTCGTCTCGTACCCGATTATTTCATCAATTCAATGCATGTGGACTTAACATATCGGATTCTGGATTCTAACCCTCTTATTCACAGCCATGATTATTTCATGTAAATCTTAATGAACTATACAAATAGTTATACATACAAAACTTGATTTAATTTGAATTTTAGACGAGCATCTCGATGTCTCTCGCCCCTCTTTATCCCCCCGATAAGCCCTAAATCTCCAACAGATGGGAATTCGTCCTCTTCCCAACCTTCAGCTTCGTCCACAGGACCCCTGTCTCCAATGCTGGGCTCCCTTCAGTTGGACTTGTATTTAAAAAAGGATGTCACCGTCTACCAGGACGTCCACGGACGACTTTCCACTATTAACAAGGAGACTACTCCAGGCAAGAAGGAGAATGGTGTTGGTGTCGGTGGTGTTGGAAGTAGTTTTGCTTTCCCGACGGTGGGGAATAATTTTTATGCGCATGGTGGGAGTGGTAAGATCAACGGTCATCATCGTCTAACCGGCTCTCTTGGCCGGCTTCATTTCCGGCTCAAGTACGACCTGGATAAATCGGATTTGCAGCTTCATGTCATTGAAGGTAGGCAGATAATTTGTTGTTGTCAATACTTTTTATATGGATGGATAAATATGTGAGTGATGGATGCAACTGTACTGTCAAAACGATAAGAAAGTGGTACAGTGCAACAAACAGGTTGGTTGGTTATGGGGTGCACGGTTGGGTGAGTCTGACATGAGATGAATCAAGGGGAAAATCCATTTCCAGTAGTGATGAAGCAAGGCTTTTATACGAGTACAATACTGGATTGGATAGAGTGCTTTATATTCATGCTTCACTAAGCAATTCAATCGGTTTGGGTGGGTTGGAGAGAGCTTCCTTTCTTACTCCTACTATAAATAAGCACAAATCTGAGACGAGACACCTTCACCTTGTCGATATTTCATTTCAACGCCATAATATTTAGTGTTTTACAAGAAGCAGAAGGAAGTAGAAAGGTATATATATCTAATATGTAGCAGTAGCTGGGTTGGGTTGGGCTTGGTAATGGTGGCTGACAGCACTACCACTCACTTTCTCCTTCTTGGAACTTTCTTTTCAATACACTTGACTTGACTTGTTAAGTAAGGTAAATACTTATATAACAGTGTGCAGATTGCGCTGTATTGTTCCCCGTCCTTCTTGATTTTCTTCCTTTGTTTCTCTCCTGATTGTGAATTGCAGAGTTGGGACTAGTTTATGCCAAGCCAAATCAATGCCGGTCTCAGTGATTGCAAGGAGAAATGAGGAAAGTTTACATTTATAAGGATTTGCAGGAAACCTTTTTCTGCAATGTAGTTTGAATGCAATTAAGCAAGCAGGAACCAGGTTGTTTGTGAGACTGTTTTGTATTATAATTATGGTATAAATTTCCGAGTAATAAAGCAAGTTTGTACAATGCATGGTACAGTTGAGTTGAATTATCAGAGAAGGCAGAATTGAAGCAACTAGTTAATTTCTAATCAATATATGTTTCTTTGTAGACGTTTGTAAAGAAAGAAAGAGCCATATGTCACGTAATCGTATCGTACTGATGCTGATGGTGACAAAGATGATGGATCGATCGATTCCTGTTCTTTGTTCTTGATGAATCAAAGTTTAGCAATTAGTTAGAGAGGAAAAAGAGGACAAAAGATGATGGAAACTTGTCTTCTCATCATCTGATTGCTTCATCCCAAGATAGGAGGACAGTAGTAGGACAGGAGGACAGGAGGAAATAATCACCTGACGTGACAAAAAAGTATTTTCTGCAAACACAGGGATTTGTACATTTGCACGCAATTGTGCAAATAATGTACCCACGTGGCATAGAATTGCATCATGAATGACTTCATGCTTTTTCGCGATAGTTGGTTATTGTTTGTTTATTGTGAATAACAGTTCGGCTGGGTGTAGTTTCAGTTGGATATTTCTGAAAATTCTGGTTTTTAATTTTGCAAGGAATTTGATCCACATGGGTACTTATTGCGTAAAGTTTAGGAATAAAAATACACCTTAATGCATGCAACTTTTGAAAAGGAATGAAGCCGACAGAATTTGACATTCGACATTTGATGTTGGCGTTAAAAGCATCATTAGCATTTCTATTAGTGGTATAAACGAAGCTACTAAAAGGAATGAATAGTGTAGATGGCTAACCGTAAGCGGAAGTGAATGTAAAAAATTCAGAGAGTTGAACAAAAAGCAGTGGATTAAAATAATTCTATATAAAAGGTCGAGACCAAATTTGATGGGGAAAGCACTTATTGTACACTTTCCTTTATCTTTTTTTGTTCTTTTACTACTGTATGCACATAATTGGAATGAGTTGAGAATAATTCAGGAGAAAGTAAAATGTGGCATTTAGTTTAGGATTTATTTTCTCTACAAGTTAGTTGCACAGGACAGACTACAACAGGGAAAGGATAAAAAGAAATGGGGTTTTGGGTTGGTTATTTATTTGAATTATTTGTCTTGGCATTTTTTACTAGAGTAGTTTGGACTTCGAACCTCGAACCTCGATGGATTTGAAGTCATCCACCCATCTCATCCCATTCTGGTTCGGTGTATCGACATGTCGGCATCATCATTTCCAATTTTCTTCTTGAGAGCATCCCAATGGGAGGATGGTTGGTTGGTTGAAGAATAAGTTAATGGAGCAATAATAATCGGAATGAGATCAGATGAAACGAAATGATTAGCATGCAACGCCACACCAGACGCCAAGATACATGAATGTGCCCCCATTTGAGTTGACTTTGTACGCTCATCTGCGAGTAATTTGAGACATTTTTGCTTTTTTTGTGCAAAACTACTTGTATTTGTGCCTTTGTAAAGTTAGTGAACCCTTAAATTAAGCTCAAGCTCAAGGGTTTGCCCTGCCATGAGATTCTACGACCACGGCCACACCACGCCACGGGGCTGGAGAATTTGTTCAAAGAAGCTCCAATTTCTAAGGAGGAAAGATCAAAGCGTTTATATTGCTTTCCATGATGGGGTATGGTTGGATGAAGGGAGAAAGCTCACTTACTTCCCACACTTTCATATTTATCATATATGTAGTAAACTCCAACATATAGATAAGTAAGGTGGTGGTAGGTTGAGATTTGTGCTAGTTTGTAATAAAATAAATCTAGGTTGTACATTTAGAGAGAGACCATAGACTAAATATATAGAGTCTATGGAGAGAGACTCAACAAGTGAGACAAGTAAAATATTAATTAGTTGGACTTTCTCCTGTTGGACTTTCTCCTCGGAGGAAATGCATTTGGTCGGTGTGGTGCATGCATGGTTGACTCTATTAGTTTTAGTGATGTGGATTGTTTTGAAAGGGGACATGACATGTGGTTGAGTTTATTTGAGGTGAAAAGATTCCATTATTCTGTCTTTTTTGGTGGAGACTATTTCAATCAATAACTTTCACCGAGGTCCGGCGATGGTATGATGGGTATGGTATACCTGTCCTTTGTGGATGCCACCACTTCTTTCTGCCGTTGGACGTATGTGCCACCAGAGTGGTAGGGATTGTTGCAATTATTGTCAATGTCGCTTTTCATTATGGTGTACGTGACATGGACGTGGACGTGCATGGTTGAGCATGGGTCCCATACGACTTTTCTTTACTTTACTTTCTCTAATCACTTTCCCGTGAATTGGAAGCAGTAGCAGGTGTACATCCTTGATTGGATTGGACTAGTCGGATTATATACATATGCTGTTTATCAGTTTGATTAGTAGAGCAAGATTAGATAGTTTATGAATAGTTATTAAGTAAATGTTTTACTTGAGAAATACATAATGAAAGAGTTTGGGAATATCTTCCAAGAAAGTGAATTTATGTATTTAAAATATAGCTTTCCCTTTTTCTTATTTATTTACTTCTTTTTATTCAGGGTAATTCGTCTATGGTTGGTTTTGGTATTTTGAAAGAAGAGAAAGTAAAAGGAGCATTTCTTGAAATGAACTTGAAGTGTTTCCAGAACATTTTGGCATAAAAGGAAATTTAGTAAATGGCAAAACTCATTGAATTCAAGTCAGGTTCACTTTAGTTTTTTTTTAATTTCAGAGTTTTATTTTGATTGAGACACCGTTCTTACTTTCTTCATCACCCTACGTTCTCATCCTTGTGCTTTCTCCAGGTTTATTCAAGTAATAAATGTATATTTATTTTAGGTTGGGTTGAATTTTTGCCAATTTCATGGTTTGAATGTTGATTTTTCTGAAAGGTTTTGCACATTATTAGGCTTACTTTACATTAGGTTCAATTCCTAGTAAATTAGGGTTTTTGGGCGTTTTGAAAGCAAACACGAATTTATTTTCTTTCTGTGATAATTTCCAAAGTTGCAAGCGTTATGACTTGGACATGACTTTGTTTGACTGCAAAACGTTACTTGATGTGGCCTTGACCTTGCGAATTGAATCGTGGTTGTGTGAATATAGGACTGCATTCTTTGTTTTTTTGGAGTGTAACTTGAGACGGTTAGTTTTATTGTTTTGCAGTAGGCTGAAAGAAATTCATTGGCACTATTTTTTTCCTCGAGATGAAAGACTGGATGAAAGATGGGATAAATGAAGGATTGTATAGAATAGACATTTCGACACTGGTCGGGCCTGGTCTGGCAGTAGGCATTATCGGTTCAATTTTCGACATTTGACTTGTTGACATCGACGTCTCGTCTTTCCTTACATAGGTTTGTCGAGAAAGTAAAGAAAGCTAAGTGGTCTCATCTCATGTTGTATAGCTGAAACTGGCATTTGACTCCTGTTTCTGGGGATAAGAACAAACAACCTTGTTCTAGACATGAACTACTTAACTTGGTTGGTTGGTTGGTTGGCTGGTGATAAAAATATGGTCGATTTAATTCCAAGAATGGAAGAACTTTGACGGTTGGCTTGAAGGACGGTTAAAGGTTTTGGGTTTAATAGTTTCAAACAGAATTTTTAGTCTGAAAGGAGAAAAACGGGTCTCAAGAGTCGCATAGTCGTTCATCTCATCTCGTCAAGCCCCTACGGGATGCATGGGATTGCTCTGCATTAAAACAGTCCAGTCGATGACATGGTTGACGTCGACGTCGAGGTCGACACCCACCGACGTCAATGTCGGGAAAGCATAATTCAGGTTGTGTGTGTGATGGAAAGTCATCTCAATAACATTAGCGTTGAACGTCGAGTTGTTGAATTATTCAAGATGTTCTTCTTCTTCTTGTGATATCTTTATTTGATTGAAATGTTTATGTATTTATGTAGCTTGTTTATTTGCAGCTCATGATTTGGCGAAAGGTGAAAGTGGTGGTTTTAACGACCCGTACATCCGTGTATTTATATCCCCCGAAGTGGACTCTAGGAAACGAGAGACGGGCATCCATCGGAATGAATCTGATCCGTTTTTTGACGAGCACTTTAAATTCCCTGTAAGCCAAGATGAGATGAAGGAGAAGGGTTTGAAGCTACAGGTTAGTACATTTGGTTATTTATTTTATTGCTTCCTTTTTAGTTGATGGATTAGATTGACTACCCCCACGATAATATGGGAGGGAGGCTATACGGCTTTCTTCTTGGAAGAATTTAATCAAGGTTTACTCATTTTGGTTTCTGGTGAAATGTTTGTAAAAGGGAAAGTAAAGTTTACTGTGCATACAATTTGAATAAACGTTGGTACATGGGGGTCGAGATTTATGAGTTCATCCAACGTTTTATACCATACCACCACCTCCCACGATGATCTCTGTGTTGATTTTATTAGCTAGTACAATAAGTACAAATGATCTGTATATATTTAACAGATGGAGAAAGACTGAATGCATACCTAATCCAGAGGAGTATATTTTAAGAAGAAGAGAAAGTTAATTAATGTAATTAGGCATATATGTATGAAATGAGATGGATGATGAAGAAGGCCTCGACTTGTTCCCTTGGGTCATTTTCTTGTTTATTTATAGCACGTGCATATATATACACATATTATGTGTATACATATTTACATGGAATCGTCCTACTGTATCGTCCTTCTCACCTTGTTAATCCTACAGGATAATACTTCCAGAACCTCCAGCATAATACATAATGCCTCCAGTCCAGTCAGGTCAGATCAGGTAGACTCAACCCACACACTGACAGAGGAAGGAAATAAATAAACAAACAAGGAATACTATGCATGATAGGATGGTAGAGAGTGAAAGCAGTGAATGTTATTGTAGCTTTTGGTGAAAGTAAACTATTCCATGACTTGCAATGTCATATCGTATCATGTGGATTGGATGGTTTGGTTAAATGTATCTCTACCTAAACTTGATATACAAGTTGGGTGCATCAGTAATGCGATGTGTTGTGTTGTATGTAATGAAATAAGTAAGAGATCTGCTGGTCTGGAGAGGAGGTGAGGTGAGATGGTTTGATATGGATTGGATAGTTTGGTATGGAGAAAGTTGAAGAATTTGTAGTGAAAGAGAGATGAGATTAGAATTGGAAACAGTTTGTCCTTGGGGTATGATTTGGTTTGCGTTTGAAGGTTATTTTTACTGCGTTGGGCATTTGGCTTGGCAGAAGTATTCAATGGGAGGAAGGGATACAATGTTTTTGGATAAGTAAATGTTCAAACCATGAACATTTTGAAGTTATGAATATGCTAAAGACAGCTCTTTGTAGATCAATTCAACAAAACTGTATATGAATATGGCCATAAAAGGCGATCGATTCATCACAATTTGTATCAAAATGTGGAAAAGTGCTAA
>JAQIWQ010001435.1:0-10797 GCA_034695825.1 Folsomia inoculata
TTGAGTATTTTATAAAAAGTCAATGTTTAAGTGTGGGAAGGAAGTAGAGTTGATATTCCGGTTGGTTAAGCAGAAGAATTGTCATAACATAGAAGACTAGAGTAGTGGGGACCTGTAGGTAGAAGAGATGATGAGGATTGTATTGTATTTCTGAAGAGTTGATCCAGCCGGGTTAGTTTTGATTATGAGATGTAATAGTGAAGAGAGGAATAATAATGCTGTGAGTTGCTTACCCGTGTGAAATACGGTAATGTGCATCCGCTTTCTCCAAACCCATTACATTCTACCTACTATACCCATGGCATAGGTATACATACAGTTTGGCGTAGTATAGTGTCGCACAGCCTATGTCGTAAAGTGCGTGGTGGCTGACAGGGCAGAAAATGTGGGCTTTTATAATGTGTACCACCATGCCAGCCAACCCAGCCATCCCATCCTAGCTCGAAAGAAAGCCGGTCTGGTTCTTGCTTTCTCTGCTTCCTCATCACCATTCTCGTCCAGAATAAAATTGCAATATCCGCTCCCCCTTCTTCACAGCAGTCAGTATAGTAGCACTACAACTACACCATCACCACCTCTGCTGCGAATGTAATGTGCTTTCATTCATAGTGGTTTGGTTTGGTTTGGTTGGATTTGCATGAAGAAAATAGAAGAAAAACAGGGAAATGAAGAGCATATTAGAAATGGAATTGGATGGAGAAGATCGAGGCGGTGGTGGTTTGTAGTCAAATTGAAAATAATGAAACAGCTACTGCACAAGTTTCCAATCACAATTCAAAATTTAAATTCTTTTTTCTTGTATAAAATGAAAAGAGAAAGCAGAGAAAGTGGATGTTGGATGAGTTTGATGCGGGATAGAATGTAATATTTTTGTTGGTTTGATGGTTTTCTGCAAATGTGGCGACGCCCTTATCAGAGAATTCATCCATCGAACATTCTTCTGTTCTGAGAACAAATGGGCCTTGGAGTTATTCGAATTCAGAGATAAGCCCGAGGGACCTAAATTCGATGGATGTGATCAAAGAGAAGTTCAAGAAGTCTTGGCCAATCACTCAAATCCATCGTTGTCTCATCTAGTACTAACACAAAAGTTGGCTTTGTTTCCAGCACTTTCACCGTGTTTTTGGAGTGAAAGTTTTCCGTCAGAGATGAAGAAAGGAAGGTAGAGATAAGAGCTGTGGGTGGTTTGGTTGGATGTGGACATGTGTTCTGTGGTCGTGGTCTGGTCGGTTTGTGGTATTGTCATTGTCACAGCTGTAGAAGTGGTAGTGGTATCAGTTCAGTGGTGGTTGGTGGATGCAATGATAATGATGGTTTTTTGCAGGTCTTCATCGACTTCAAGCCCTCTTTCAGGAGGCTATCTCCTCGGGGAATGAATCATTAAGAATGGAGGTGGTACGACAAGTGTCCTCGGCGGAAGAGGTGCTTGCTATCCTTCACACTATCGACTTAGCCAACAGGTATGTCATGTCATGTGTAAGGATGTGGATGTTAAGTGAGTGCATGGGAGTTCCCATTCGAAGCACGTGTCCGCGGGGGAGAAATGAAGTATTGGCTCCCCATGGATAGGACACAACACTCGAATTTATCCCTGGTGACAGAAGCAGCATTCCCTTTGTGAAACATGCCACACCCTACCTTGAAAATGGGGAGTGTGGTGTGAAAAGTACTTTATTCTTCAATTAAAATGTCTACTTGTGCAGTGGAGGGGAACATTATTTTTCATTACAATTAGAAGAGATGTTATATTGAAGGGTGTGATTTCAGGTTTAGTCACAAATACGTCGTGCTTGACTGCCCCAGTGGATTAGCGAAGGATGTTATTTTAGCGCATGTTGGAGGCCTGAAGCTAAGTCGTCGCACCCACCACTACCTTCTCCCAGGATTGGTAAATCTATTCACTAGTATTCATTCATTTCATATGACTTGACCCCGGTTTATTGCTTCTTGCTCTTCCTTATCGGGACCCATTGATGTGGAACCTGCCACCGATTATGGGGCCCGATGGGTTGAACCAAGCCAAGGTATAGCAGTGGCAGGGGTGGTGGTCTTATCTCACCAAAGCCGTTCATGCAAATGGGTGTGAGATAAGCAAACTGCCACTTTGACATCACCACAGCACAGCCAAACCTCAGTCTAGGTCATTTATTCATGCCATCTATATATGCATCAGCCAGCCTATGCCTGCGGCATCAAATCTAGCCAGAACAAACCCCAAAATATTTCCTTATTGTTGTGGTTTTTGAATCTGATACAGGCTATGGAGGAGCCGTGGGAATCTCCCATTGTTGAATATGGCACCGTGAATGTTACCGGTTTTCGAATGGTAGACCCTGGAAGACGTTTGGTGAAGAACTTTCTCTCCAAATGGAGCACATTAGACGGAGCCAACTTTCCCTCGGCCGGAACATCCTTCATATCGGTGAGTGAGTATTAAATTAAATATTCTACGTCTTACAAGATTTGCATAAGATCAAGTAAAGCAAGGATAATTAATTCGTAACGGAAATGGAGGTCCGGACCAATGCTATTGAATCAAATGTGATGATGTGACCAGACCATGGAACGCACGGCAAGAGATAATGGCTTTCCTGAATTACGGCAATTTTCTCCATCATAAAATCAAAACGTATAACATAAGTTGGACTACGTACATGACAGAGAATGCCAAGAAGAAGAATAAAGTAAAAAAAACGACTACAGGAACGATGTACGAACGACCGACCGACCGAAGGAAGGAGAGCATTTTTCATAAGAATAAAGTAAAAGCCCTTGAATATTGGTAATTGGATTCCCTCCGTATAGGGTTAAGGGCGCATAGTAGAGTGGGTGACAGAAGGAAATTATAGCTGTTTTAGGAACAAGTAATTCTGGAAACGATGGAGGGAACAAGATAATTGTTTATGGTGCAGTAAAAGATAAAACAAGTTTTTGATGATGGATGTGGACATTTTGCTTTATGTCCAATTACAATTACTTTCTCCTTCCTCAACAACTAATCACATGGATCAGATCATCCAACCCAACGAACCACCAACCAACTCTACAAAATAAAAGTAGAAAGCTCTAGATTTATATGGGCATCAAAAAGGAGGACATAAAGGGGGCATTAAAAGTTTTACCGTCTTTTTATCAGCTTTCAGCCTTAGTTTGGATTATAACTAAAGCTATGCCGTAGTACCTGAGTAGGTTGAGTTATGGGGAGACAACAAAACAAAGTGGGGGAATAAAATAAACCTCATGCAAACTCATGGAACAATAAGTGCTCATAAAGTGCTCATCAGTTTGTGTTGATGGGTTGGGTGTGGCTTGGCTTGTATCGTTATGTTATGCGTAATGCCGTGAGGCATCATAGTGTCATGGTGGGAAGCAACTATAGGTTCTATGTAGCAGAAATCAATTAGGTTGACTTGACATTGATTGGAATGGGCAAAGTGGAAGAAGAACAGAGCAAGAAGAGACGAAATTGGATTTCTTTAATTTTCACCTAAGTGTACTTTGCTTTCCTTTTCCAAACCAGTAAGGTTTATACAGTACGGTGGATCTATAGATGGTCTACAGGTTGGTTGGGCACATTTGCATCCATCCATCCACATCCACCACTACTAAACCAACCACTCCAACACCTATGCAAAGACTTTCTCCTGCCTGATAAATAGTTGTAAGTAGCGCATCTTCAAAGGCAATCAGTTTCGACTAGGAGAAAGCAGCAGAGATTACCAAGACTAAAAGTGCTCGCACCAGTCAATCACCAAATGGTGTGGCTTAGACGTAAGAAGACGAAGATGTAGCTTTGTGCACAATTAACAGACAAGACAAGATGGGAAAGTGGAAAGACGGTATGAGATGAGAGCATAAGTAAGCAAGGTGCGTGAACAAGAGGACATGAATGTGTCTTGGTAGGTAGGTAGGTAACGTGCATGTCCTTGAATTAATGAGTTAACCAATGTTGGAAAGAAAACTTGGAGAATAATGTTATCCACGTGTGAGTGGTTTGGTTGGTTTGGTTGTCTTAGTCTGCAGTGATGAGAAAGTTGTGCACTTACTTCAGCCCATAAATGGGGAAAGTTGGAGACCTTTCTTGATCTGATTCAGCTTTCTCCAACTTTGGACCACACCAAATGCATCGTTTACTATAGTCGACCTGGTGCACAATTAGAAGAAAGAACATTGGGATCTTGGGATGTGCAACTTTTGATTCTATTTCGGAATGGGTTTTTGTCTTACTTGATGGATGGGTGTCGTCGGGCCAATAAGACATGCAGAAATGTTGATTGATGGTGTCTTCCTCCGAAGTTGGTCAAGTCAGATCATACCAGGCCATAATTTGCATCTAAACTCGGAAAGAATAAGGGAATTAGAAGATGAATTGTCTCACTAGATGAGATTTGTGGGGAATTTGTTCACTGGGCTGGAACAAGAGGATATAATAAATAGGAGACGAATTTGCTTCTCTTGTAACATTTCCGTCTGTTGGGCAGAGATAGGTTTGGTTGGACAACTTATTTGCTCTGCAGTATGCATGGTCCTTCCATGATAAGACCACTCGACATTCAACTCACATCAATTCCTACTCCTACCTGCCTGAATTCTAGTAAAAGTAAATGCAATTCAGCACAGTCAAAATGAATCACTGCATTAAAACAACCAACTAAACGCACAAATATCTATTTAGCAGCATTCGAAAATCAGATTTTCTCTGCAATTAGATCAGTCAATATCACACCGTTATGTAATTTTGTGAAATGCATGTCCATCCTGCTCTGTATGTATATAATGTATCCCCCCTATCCATCTCACAATTTATCTCCCTTGTTGTAAAAGTAGAAGTAGGAAATATGGAATGAAGATTGACCAGCGTTGCTGTCACATTTAATCTGCTTTCTCCGCCCTACACTGCCAAATCCTCCACATTTACAGTACAGAAGCAGCCTGTTCCTTGGTTTTGTGGACCTCAACCCAACACAAATTTATTTCCTTTTACTTGACCATTTTTCTTCACAACTGCCAACTTTGTTCCATGGTCTCTGGTCTGGTTCTCGTACCCACATGTATGTATGGTACGACTTGGCTATAATTCTACTACTACATAGTTGTACCAGATTTCAATAATTCCTTACTAGCAAGATGCTGTCATTTTGAGTGAAAGTAAAAGTAAAGTGAAAACATGTTATTTTGTCTCATTTTTTACTTTCCAGGCTGAAGGAGCCTTAATGTATGATGCCATTTCCGTCCTGTATGACGCCTTCTCTAAACTTGGGCGAAAGAAGGGTGACATGATATCCTCCTCTTCTTGGACTGGGAACAGATCGGACGCTGTTTGTGCAACTGGCTCAGTAGTAGGGTCCCCAGACCCATTTGGACTGGGGGAAAAGATTTCGAGCGTTATTCGAAAGGTGAGTAAAATGATTGTGAAGGTTTTAGTTTATTAGAATGTGTCCCATGGGATGGGGTACATTTTAATAAAATGTTTGTCTGGGTTGGACTTGGACCCGATGCACTTTACGAGGCTTTTTTCCGCTAAAGCAATTAACGGTCCACTTTTATGAAGGAGGAAGCTATAGTTTAGTTTTTTGTTCTTGTTGGGTTATTTGGTAGTTGGTTTGGTACTTGGGTTTTATTATTGTGGATTTGTGTTTTGTTTGTATTTGAGTTGAGGCTTAGTTAGTTTGGCGTGGCTTAGATTTGGCCCCTGGATTAAGATTAAGTCTTGAAACTGAAAAAGTCTGTAAATTGGTTTGGGTTGGGTTTTGGAGAAAGTTTGTGTTTAAATTGGAATCTGAATCTGTAGTAAAGTACATGCAGTATGGTGGTGGTGGTAGGAGTGGGGTGGGGTGGGTGGTGTGTAGTTGTTTGGTTTTATTTTTATGTTATTTGGCAACCGGGGGCTATAATTTTTATTTTGAGATTATGGGAAAATGGTGGAGGATGCGGATGTAGAATGTTGGAAAGTATTTAGCAGGTTGGTTGAGCTTGTCCAGCATGAAATATTCCATTTGGGAGAGATGAATGAATTTTTGAAAGGGAGATGAGTTGACCGTATAGGACCAGACGATCGAGACTATGCAGACCAGTCGAGACCACAATGAGATGATTGTAATAAAGCGAACCGTTTGTGGCCCATAAGTCATAATTTAATTTACAGGAGAGATTAGGGAAAGGAGATGAGGTTTGGTTTGTTAGTTTGGTTGGGATGGACTGGAAATGCTACCGGACTTTGTGGGGATTTGAGGGAAAGCCATAAATTGAGGAGAAAGCAATCTCCGTGGCTGTGGATGTGGCGGACGAGACCCCCTCCGGCTACTAGAACCTTATGCCATGCCAGCTAGCTAACGTCCTAGTCCAGGCAAATGCATAAGGAATGCTTTCGATGGGTGGAGATGTTTTGTAGTGGGTGGGTGTGGTTTGTGGGAATTTGGGATAATCCTGCATAGTGGTGGTTCATACATAGCGGGAGAAGGTCAGTTCGTGACCACAATGAACAAACCACGACACAAATAACAACTCAAATCACGGCTTGTGCTCAAACATTTTCACTCTCTTATTGGTTTTGTTGGGGGGAAAGTGTGAGGATGGATAAGTAAGACAAGAGTGTGTGGTGTGGTTTGGTTGTCTCCATGCAGAGTGCGTAAACCAGCACCAGGCAAGGTATTGGTCTAGTCCACAGAGTTTTTGATGAACCAAGTACTGGTAGACTGGGCGGAAGAGCTTATCTTGCTAACGAGGCTGTTGGCTTATCGCTTCGTTTCCGCCTCATTTGGCATTGCTTTGCTGGACTGGATGGTCAGGCGATTGAGTAAATGTTCATAGCTAGAAGAGGATTGCTTTCTCTTGACTTGGTTTGCTTTAAAGGTTGGACATCCTTATTGAATTGTTAGCCAAACTGTCTACATGGGGTGTTTAATGAAGGTCATTCATTCATGAACGAACGAATGGGTGAAGGTAATCTTTAATTCGCATAGCTAAAACGAATACATTGGTAGAAATGCCATTAGAAACATTGAATGTGTTTGGGATAAAGTGTGGAATGACATGACAAGAGAGTATTCAGTAATTTGTTTAGGACTGAAGGAATAATGAGTTTGACAAATGTGTGGCTGATCTATATAATTAATGAAGAGGGACAGATGAGGTGATTGCTAAGTTGGTGTGTTAATTGCAGGTAGAACTGGAGGGACTCACGGGAACGATTCGTTTCACTGAGCAAGGGCGTCGTCAAAACTTTTCTGTGGATGTAATGGAAATGTCGGTTCATAGTTCGAAAGTCAAGGTAAGTTTTAGTTTTGGGCTGATGTTTTGTGAAGTTAAAACTTTGTCCCATGATAAAATAATTGAGTAACTTGCATAAAAATGAGAATTTGCAGATCATGTCGTTCGTGCGAATGAGCATTTTGTAAAGTAGAATAGGATTAATGAGACATTTGCATGTGAGACGGGCATTAGAAGGAAGTATCGTAATGTAAAACTTCCGGTGGGTTACATGACATGATGTCCGGATGTTCATCAAAGTTGAGGAATGCATGACTGAACTGAACTTAACTATGGAGTTGTCTAGAAAATGGTGTAAAATTAATTGGTAGACGTTTGAGTCATGTTAATGATATGGTCATGGTGTGTATCACGTATGTATTGATGCAATTCTGTTTAGATTGCAGAATGGAGCGATACACGAGGATTTGTGAAAATTCCCCCCAAATACACAAGACCTCCCAAGTTTGCCACGTTCCAAAAGAACCGGACGTACATTGTGACATCGATTATTGTGAGGAATTTGATTACATGTTTAAGGGAAGTAGTTGATTGTTGTATTTTGGGTGTATGCAGGAGGAGCCGTACATGATGTACAGCGTACCTCAACCTGGTGAAGAGCTTCGTGGTAATAATCGTTTTACAGGTTTTTGCAAAGAGCTGGCAGACAAGATTGCGATTGAATTGAAAATTAAAAGTGAGTAAAATTGCGTGTGAGGGTGATTGTGGTTGTTTGTTCTGTAAAATGGTGGACTTTATTGTTCGTAGTTGAGCTGAGAATGGTCAAGGATGGAAAATATGGGAATGAAGACAAGAATGGAGACTGGGATGGGATGGTTGGGGAGTTGGTGCGAAGGGTATGTCGTGATGTCGTGAATTATGGAGTTTTATGCCATGCTAGCTATATGCTTATCTGGTCTGGTGGGATACATAGGATGCGGACATTGTAATTGCACCACTAACCATATCATCAGAGCGAGAACGTGTGATAGAATTTTCCAAGCCGTTCATGTCTTTGGGTATTTCAATTATGGTGTATAAACCAAAGAAAGTGGATCCTGGTGTTTTCTCCTTTATGAGTCCACTTTCCAATGAGATTTGGCTCTGTGTCTTCTTCGCCTTTGTCGGGGTAAGATTTGGTTTAACCTTGACCTTATGTAGTCCAAACTTGACCTAAGCTTATCTAATCGTTTACCACCCACGCACCCAGGTGAGTATTGTCCTTTACTTGGTTTCTCGATTCAACCCGAACGAATGGAAAATTGAACCAAACGGCGAATTGTCCACTTCTTCCGTCTCCAACGACCCAATGTGGTTTTCACTTGCGGCGTTGCTGCAACAAGGTTCTGACACATCGCCACGTTCTACAGCAGGTCGCATTGTGGGTGCAGTTTGGTGGTTTTTTACGCTCATTCTCATCTCTTCTTACACTGCAAACTTTGCTGCAGTCCGTACCGTTAATCGAATGGTCACACCGATCAACTCGGCAGAAGATTTAGCTGCACAAACAGATGTCGAGTATGGAACTTTGGATCGAGGGTCGACATGGAACTTTTTCAGGGTATGTAATACGTATTCGGAAAATGTATCCAGTCAATAATTGGTAGCACGTCTTGGCAGAGATCACAAATGCCGGTATACACCAAAATGTGGGAGTTCATGGCTGCTAGACCTCACGTATTTGTCCGTAAATATGATGATGGTATCAAGCGTGTAAGGGATAAGATGGGTAAGTAGAAACTTGGCGAAAGTGAATTAAATAGTGCCAAAAGTGAAAACGATGGGTTGATGGGATTGGTAATGGTTATTGCAGGAAAGTATGCGTTGTTGGTAGAGTCACCCAAGAACGAATATACGAATCAAAGACAACCCTGCAACACGATGAAGGTTGGACGCAATCTGGATGCAAAAGGGTTTGGAATAGCAACTCCTTTAGGGTCTCCTCTCAAGTAAGTTCGGTGTCAGTACATGCATGAAGATATATAAGTGAGCAGAATTAGCATTGTGACGTGATGTCAATTGTATATGTCACAACAGACAGCAGATTAACCTTGCCGTTCTAAGTATGAAGGAAAGTGGAACATTAATGCAGTTGGAGAATAAGTGGTGGGCTGATCGTTCAGAGTGTCCAGTTGAAGAAAAAGAGTCGGCAGAGACAGAAGATGAGTTATCCCTTCAGTCATTGTCTGGGATATTCTATATTCTAATCGCAGGACTGGGTGTGGCCATCCTATTTGCATTGCTTGAGTTTTGTTGGAGTACAGGGAAAGAGGCGAGAAAGCGAAAGGTAAGTATGTAGGAGGTGGATTAATATTATTTTAGTTTTAACCTTTAGTTTTAGAATGGTTCTGGACTTGTTAAAGAGGAAATAAGTGACAGTTGCCAGAAATGTGTGCCTATGTATAATAATAGCTTTTGGCTACAGTGTGCTTTGATTTAATTTAACTTTCTCCTTTTTACACAAGTTAGTTTGGAACTTTTGATTATGCAGAAATATGACCCAACCCAGCATTTATTTGACAGTTTCAAACTATCTCACCCGCTCCGAATAAGTTGCTCTTAAATATTTTGCCAGTTAGAAATAATGCGTGTATCGATTGTCGATAGTCTAGTCTAGGAGGATATTGTAAACCTAAGTGATTACTTTAGTTCATCTTGACTGGCTGGCAATGCACCCAACTTGGTTGAATTCTTATTGACTCTTGTACTTTGGGTGAAAGTCAAAGTGAAGTATGCGGGGCCAGCCAAGCCAGCCATGCATCCAGAATCCAGACAGCAGCAGTAGCAGCATCCCCAATTTTGGCACCTGTTCCCTATCGCATAAATTAGACCGAAAAACTTGTCTCCCAAATGCTAGTTGGATATCAAGAGATGAGATTACGTAAGGTATTTACGATATTTTTCTATTGAACAGATTTCACTTCGGGACGCAATGCAACTGAAAAAAGCTCGACTTGAGGTTGGGACTGGTTACAGCTCGAGTAGTAGAAGAGGTGAAGACGAAGTGGAAGAGACCCTTGGTGGTGATCTCTTGAATTCTTCCTCCATCGTAGGATTTGGTCCAGGTCATCCAGATTTTGACAACCGATATCCACCCCAACATCAACTTCATCAACCCCACTGCCAACGTCATTATCAAACTCAACAGCCACACCTTTGACATCCACGCTGAATGTAAAGATATACTCATCGAAAAGTGCCTACCCCTTCCTTCTCTAATCCAACATGAAGAAACTAACCTTGCAACAGGTGCAGTATGATGAAACGTAACGTACAGCCCGGAACATTTATGCATATCTAAATATCTACTCGATCATTACTGAAAGCTATCAAAATCAACCAAACATGTTTTAATTTACTGACTGTAGGTATGCTGCAGGTGCTATCAATCAATCATTCATGTATTTCCACATAATACTCATGTTCATTCTTCTACACTTTAAATTGATTGATGGATTCATGAAATAAATGCTCTTTTACACGACACGCGAAGGGGAGACGACAGTAAGAGGATGCCTTGTCATACTCTACTCTACTCGATGAATCCAC
>JAQIWQ010001436.1:0-10791 GCA_034695825.1 Folsomia inoculata
CTATCTGATGGTCTTGTCGTGTCGATTACTTATTATGCGAGACACAGGAAACTACATAATATAACCCACATCAACTTCTGTCGAGGTTCGTGGTATTAATGGCAAATATTTGTGTGTTTGTGGTACATGAATTGTCGGCTGGCTAGATAACATTTGTACTTTATTTGATTGAAGCAGACCCGGTTAGATAATGATGACATGATGATACGAATCTCTAATGTGTTTCTCTAATCTGAGAGTTGTACTTAATGATTTGGAGATAAGTTGTGCACAAATGATCTTGACAAATTAAATAAATAATAATTAACCTTACCAATACTTTGGTGAAATGGCTATAGTCTAGTTAATACCCTCACGCACATGCACGAAATGGCCCACGATACGATTGATTGATTATATCGTATGCGATAACATTGATTGATTATGAAGGAGATTTGGATGTAATTAATCACAGCACATAATTAAAGGGCACGTATAGTATTGATTGAAACTACTTGTAGGCTTGCAATAAAGCATACACTACCTAAAGTTTCAGTTGGGATTATTTTTTCACTATTATTTTACACAAGAAATAAGCCATCATAATGACTGGTCTAAGTGCAACTTGCGGTATAATTATAATTACTCACTCAGTGAGCAAGTCAACAAGTGTTAAAAAGGAACAATAACTTGGTTGACGTAATGATTATTTCTTATGTCGGCTCACTGAATGTCTTAACCAATTATAGCAAAAATATGGTGATTGATGAGTAATCCTTACCAGCAGGCTGCAGTCTTTTGTCTCTTTATAAAATAGCTCCAGTTTAAATGAAAAGTGACACCAAACCCAGTGACAAATGTATAGTCATATAGGCAGGCATATAGCCACACTACTAAAAGTGTAAAGACCCGAGAGATTCCGTATTAAACCACATATTTTGAGAATGAATGAATTTTGAATTTACAATCTCTTATAATTGCGTACCAATCTATCTAATGAGCACTATTCACTTCACAACTAAAACAACAAATGAAAAATGACGGAATACGTACAAGTAAAAGATTGTATGGATGTATGTGTCATGGATAAAACTAAAATCAATCAGTGCTGTATTGTAAATATGCATTGCAATATATGTAATTGCAATTGCAAGTAATAACAAAGGAACAGACATGTCCATGTATACCCTACAATGTCTTTAAAAGCAAAAAGTGCAATATTATATGTAGAGTGGTATATTAAATGTGTTTCGTGTCTTGGTGATAAAGTTGAAGTTAGTTGAAGTAGGATATGTCTCTGTTATAAGAAGACGTCCTCAAGAACAAAATCAAAGCCAACTAAAGCTAATGTAAACTGTTGATTTCAAGGGTAAGAGACCGTGTCACGATAAAAGCAAAAACATGGACATATCGTAATGATGCATCATGTTAAATAGTTGTATGAAGATATCCTGTGCATATCTTATAGTTATTAAACAAAGGACAAACTTTTACTTGTGTGCAGCGTTATTGATGGCTTATTAGCAAATATTTTAAGCGAATTTGATGTAAATATATAACTCGATTCTAAATAAAGATTGCATGTCATGTCTAACAAAGTTTAAAATAAGCGTGAAAGGTCTCTGTCATCATGAATGAAATTCACACTGCGAAACATTGGTCTCATTATATAACGATTCCCCAAGTCTCGTAAAAAGTGATGAATATTGTCGTTTTCATGTTATCACGATTACAATACAATGGGATGACTCGCGTGTGACCCAATGCCTCCCAGAATGACCCTCTGGATGATGATAGCTTTTCATTGTGGAACCATACAAATTGTAAATATTATGTGTCACAAAGTGGTTCATTCAGGTTCATGCGAGTCTCATGGAACTATTCAATTGAGTTTCATTGAGATACGAGACATTCCCTCAATTACGAGCATATGATGAAAAAACAGTTATTTATAAACTTAAGATAGTGTCAACTTGGGCAGATGGATAGGTTAAACAAACATACATGCGAAGAGATATACAAAAAAGTGATACCAAGAGTTCCGTAAATGCGATAAAAGATATGCGATAAGTAGTTTTTGTTTATTCAGTCACATACATGTAATTAAGAACCAGACTGCGAGACGCTAGTGGATGAATAACGACAAAATTATATGCAATTATCAGTACCAATCTATCAGGGGCAAAGGGGATGTACCACTTCACTGGTAAGAATGCATAATCACATCTTCAAAGCTAATTTGCTGCGTTTTACAACATAAAGATGCAATAAAAGTTATACCTTTTTGCTTCCCCGATGAAACGTCATAGATCCTTGCGGAGAACTAAAAATATCATCACGGTCCGTGTCAAAGCAAAGACTTTCTTGGATGGAATGATAGCTTCGAAAAGGACTTGTAGGTTCCCCCTCATCAGAATAGTAGCACTCCGACATTAGGTCCAACTCCTGGGCAGAGTGATAAATAGAGGACACGGAGCTCTTACTGAGACGCCATCCTTCTCGACCTCTACCCCCAGTAATACTCCCGCCCCCAAACTGACTACCACTACCACTCGGTAGTGAAACTCGTTTCTCATTAGATTCTGAAACAAATCAGTAAAAGTCTCCGTAAATCAACTCCAATGATACTACATTTAGGCTACATATGAGGAATGAAAATAGTTTGGACAACAAACGTTCCAACAAAACCAACTCAAAATTTACAGAAATGAGATGCAAACCACATTACAATAAATTCCTAAAAGCTGACTTGGTTACATACCGCTTCTAGAAATCGGTCGCTTGGTTTTATCCAGTACAACATTATTTTCATCCACTTTTCCGTCACGAAGTAAATTTGTCGACTCGCTCCCATCAGGACTATACATTCTTTCACTTGTCCCATCCTCATCTTCTAATTGATTGATACTCCCCTCAGGGTCTCCTCCATGATTTCGTCGCAAAAACATTATCACGAACCTGAACCTTGATCTTTTCACGTTCCCATTCTATTCCACTCCAAATTCAAGCAGTCAACTTTCTCCATAATTACACCGCAGCATGACAACCGTTGACATCGGGTATTAATTAACGACAATGAATATTAGTAATTTGGTAGTAACGTAGTTGCTTGACAGACTCATTCAGGCAATGGGTTGTAATTATGTAATCATTATTTAATGATGAACTTTGACTGGCACCTTTTTGCAACTTGTTACTATCACCAGTATCACCTATGTACTCGTAATGTATAACAGACAGGTTCAAATGGATCATTAAATCAAAAATGCGATTGTCAGATTTTACGGTATTTTTTAAAAGACTTTTAATGGCAGGAAATTATTTGGTTTAGGATGGATATCACAGGTTGCATCTGTTTCTGTTTGGTTTGTCTAGTAAATTTAATAGCTGTCGAATTCTTATGTTATTAACGTTGAATTGATGGTGTACTGTGTACTATCCTAATTGCATATTGCATGTCTTTATAACCCAAATACACCAATGTGATTGACTGGTTGGTGTATGCAGATATAGTTATCATTGAGGTAGTTAAATGTGTAAAAATTCCGTATGTAGTAGTAGTGATATTTGAAAGTGCACCATTTTTGTCACAATAGAAAGCTTTGCAAGATAACCTTACAATTAGCACCACACACAACAATTATATATATTTCTCACTCGGATTTCGTACATTTCGCAATTGTTACAATAAACTGTTTGGCACAATGTCCAGCTTAAAAACGCACCATTCTCATTAATAGCTTTCATGCAAATTCATCGCAACACACACCCATCCTTAAATAATAACCATTTCTGTCAATGAATAGAGAGACATTCGGGACATACTAGACCTGTCCACTCACTACCACTATTACCACTACGATGCCACTCACCCAAACACACAGGAATACATTGACACAAGTTTTTATTATTTCATCCAGTCCAATTGTTAATAATTTCTTTTGTCTCCCTTCTGTGTGAGAGGAAGTAAGTGTAACAACGATGCAATAATAATAGTAGCAGCAGAGGGTGTCAAAATCGGAGCATAGTTTCTCTATGTCATGCGAACTGAAATGGATAGAGAAATATGACATAGTGGATGGATATATTGGAGATGAGCAGAGAGAGAGTTGCTTCGATACATTTTAATTAGCAAAGCCTACTCCACCGGAGACCTTGGAAACACAGCCATAACAAAAGAAAATAAATACAATACATGGGTGTTAGGAGGGTATAGAGTTGGAGATTGCGAAGAAATGTTTTCTTTACTATTCGTAAAAGGAAATTCATGTAAAGAACGCAGGTGATGGTACAATAATTTTCACTTTTCACATTGTACTACATGATCAACTTCAAATGTTACTACAAGTTGTGCAGAGTTGGAAAGTGATTGACAAATTATTCCATGATTTTTTGGGTTGGGCATTCGCTAAAGATAACTGACAAAAGTGAGAAAGTGAGATGTTTAAAGTTTTCTTAATTAGGATTCTTTTGGATTGGTTTCACATTCAGTCTGCATGAGATGTTCATGGAGTATTCAAAGTCTCTTCCCATGTTTGATATTATGATTTCCATCTGAAAATTTATCAACAACCCAGTGTTGGTAAAGAATTCTCTTGTGCGTGCATAATTTTACTCAATATGCATCGAGTTGCCAAAAGTTGCAATGAAAAATTCGTAAATCTTTCTCCACTTTTGTTTTATTGAGGCTTTGCTTTGTCTATTCATTGATAGGAAAGACCTTTTACACTCACGTATACATTAACTTGCTACAATGGAATGGTAATAGGTACATTCAAGGCTGAGAATTACTATCAATAAATTTGAGACTACATGGGCAAAGCATTCCATCGGTTCATACTATGATATGTTATTTTAAATAAATTACAACATTTGAGACATAAGCTTAATGCAAGGATTGTCCTGCTGCCATTATGAGAAATATAACCCACATGATTCGAATTCTTTAGGTGGTACTTAGGTTAGTTCATACAATACTTATACAGCTCGAATATTGATTGTGCAGTGAAGTGGTCATGGAGCGCATGGAATGGAGTAGTATCAGCATGTTGCAATAAAGCGATCACGTTATCGGGACCTTTCAAGCTCCGTCAAGTTCTCCAGTTTCGTTCCATACCAAAAAAATCGTTTCACTCAACTCACTCGCAAGCTAATTTGTTGTCGAAACTTGTCAAAGCGATGGCGAATGCTTGTAATGCACACATGGGGTAACGGTAATCCAAAGTAAATACATCTTCTGCTACGCGTCCAAACTGTACCACAACGTAATCTTCTGGAAAAGAAAGGTCAAATGTGCATTGTAGTACGAGTTTATAATTTGTGATATAAAAGAAAGAAATAATCACACCGTCTGATTCATGAATGACTTGGAAATTTTTTACAGACGCCTGAGTAACACGTCCATGAAAATTAAGTACGTAAGACTGGCTTTCTTCATTCCAAACTGGTGTTTTATTCTTTAGTTCTACTAAGCCATCTGTTTTTCTAGCTTTCCAGCGTTCTGTGAGAATATAAAAAGGTGTCAGTTAGGACATTGGTGGTTTATTATTTACAAACAATTAAATAGCTATTACCTATGATACCGTCATTATCAGAGTCTGGACGGAATTCCTTCCGTTTGTTCTCATTCAGCATACCTGGAACAACTACTGTCATTTTTCTTGGTCCTTTAAATCCAAGGACGTTTGTTTCCTAACAAATATATTCATCAAGCCCTATTATTAGCACCATTCCAAGATTATAATATGAATAAATTTGAGCATACATATATAACTGCTGCTAATTCTTCTCGAATTGAAGTTTTGTCCGCATTAGGTGCGTTACGTTTTGGTGGTTCACCATTATCAAAGACGGAAAATTGAGTCCCTAGAAGATTCGAACGTACTTTCCCCATAAACGAATCACCACCTCTGGACAGGTCGGTGGCATCCGTAGAAATCAGGTAGTTGCTAGTTGTACTTTTCTTTCGTTTTCGACCAGCAAGTAGAAATACCTAGAAATAGACACCCTAATTGGATACACCATTTTTAAATATAAGGCTCTAAACTTTTCTAACCTTTCTCCCATCCTCCCGTTCCAAATGCATGTAATATGTTGGAAACATTCCTCTGTCCATCCCCTTTCGATCTCGAGTTATCCGGCATTTTATTAAATACGCTTGAGCTGCTGGCTGCAACACAAACTGCTCAATATTGTCCATAACTTCTGCAACGTTCACGCTAAATTTTGGGGATGCGCTATCCTCCTCCTCCGTCTACATTACAATATTCCAGCTTTTCAAAACATTAATCAAAAACAGAAATTAAAAATTTTATCCATGAATTTTACCGAATTAAGTTTTTCGGAAGATTGAAAACTCTTCACATCGTTGTTGGTCCCCCTCCCTCCAAGCGAAGCTGGAACAACAGGTGCAGATCCATCAAAGGATTCAGATGTTGAGAGCTGTTTAACTTCACCCAAATTGTAGAGTCGGTTGTCTGCAAATATTGTTAATTTTTTAAATTATTCACCGTCATTATCAAAAAGACATTAAATTTTGACATACAAATAGTATACAAGACCATTTATCAGAATGCTTCGCTTACACCCTAGTCCATTACCTCATTTGCATGTCATGATGAAGTGCATATATTAAGTACTCGTAGAATTAGAATAGATAGTAGTGATGTATAAAAATACTCCTATTATTACAATATTATGCACTATATTATTCGAATTCTAAAACAGAATCAAGAAATGTTTTTAACACGACATGTTATTTGTACCCACGAAAATACATTTTCTTTTAAGAAAGGAAAAGGAAGCAGCATTGCATTCCACTTCCGTTACACTTATGCAAGGCATCTTAAAACTCGGATCCTTCAATTCACCGAAACCGAAAACCCTCGACCTCGATTTACAGTCCGAAATTTGCCAAACCCTTTCAATCTACACGTTTCCTTCTGTACAACAGGTCACCACTTTCTTCCCAAGTTTGCCACATAAATGTTTTTACTATAAATTTGTATAGAATCAGAATGTAGTGTAAGGTTAGCAATTACAAGAGGTTTGGAGAGAGCATGCCAAGGAGGGAGGCTAAACCTCTTTTGTGTAGATCTGGTTACATCTTCATGAAACGAAACCCATCCAATCCAGTTTAGTTCAGGACACCCACTTTCTCCAGATCAGATTATATTTCGATTTGATTTGGGAATGCTCGGTAGTAAACCTGCTCTATATACCTTGATTTTCCCCATGGCATACAATCTACTCAGTTTGAGTGGTAAATGTTGGTGCGATCTGTGTAGGAGCCGTTATTTTAGCCCTTTTCCAATTTATTCACTTGCCAAAACCTCCGCATCGCATCTGAGTGGAATTGAATTGGATTGAATCATCAACACACTCTGGTCTGGTTTTGTACGTGATTGAAAACATTTGGTAGAGTGAATGATGCCATGGTCATAAATATTTTATTGACCACCATGTTGTGTTTGGTAAATAGGAATAGCTCAATTACTCTGAAGCCAGTTGCGGTTAATGCAATGCACTGTTGTTCTTCTAGTGCCTATGATGGGATCTTGAACTAGATTATTTCTGCTTTCCAAAATTTGTAAATTCTCTTTGAAAATTTAAGCATAATGTTGGCTAACCTTATTCTAGTCGAGGTTATACTCAATACTTATTACACGTACATTTTGATTGTCATACATATTATACCTTCATTTCTATCGGAACCTATGGATAAATTCGAGTCCAATTTATCACCCAAATCCAGCACTTCTAATCCGTCCTCGATCTCTGTATTTGTGGCAGACTTTCGATTCCAGTTCCTTTTTTCCTCCTTTGTTGGAGACCCATCCGAACTTGTCGGAGATTGAATTTTGACTGTGACAGATCAAAAAATGAAGATTGAATTGAATTGTGTCGCATTCTAATGTAATTTTGACAAAAGTTTGTAAAACGAGGAAATGGCAAAAGCTACCTATGTCAGAGTCCCCAGTGGTGGGAGACAGTGGCCCAGTTCCAGGACTTTTGGCAGGCCGACGTGAAGATGTGCTGTTGGTACTACTTGCTCTATTCAAAATGTCACGATTTTCACGTGCATCAGAAATATGTGGGATTCCAGATTGCTTTCTCTTCTGCTTTTGTCGACTTTCGATAAGTTGTTTCTGTAATTCATAATTAATTACAGGTTTAGTACAACGAGTTTATATTCAACACTTACAGCAACATAAAAATCTAGTTGGTTGAGATTTGAACGATTTACTATTTGTAGGGTGCGAGCCAAAATAAGAGTATATCCTATCCGTCAGCCTGAAGCGTTAACCACCTATACCTTTCCAAACTGGTATTCTTTGTTACAACAATGAAAACTCGGTTACCCTGCACAACACTACTCTTATTGTCGTCGGTTACAACAAAGATATGAATTCTGAGATACTGAATGATTAAAACTCTAAATTGAATGAATGAAGTAAACAATTGCTCAATCAATTGGAAGGTTTAATGTTTCATTATTACAAGGCACATTAAATCCTGCGGTTTTCATAACCGCAAATACCTTGATAAAGTTTTGCAATAAAACTTTCGGCCGATTTCTCATGTTTATTTCCGTTTAGGCAGTGTCGTATGAGTAGTGTGCTTAAATTATGACTGAGCTTTATACGCACGTGAAAATGTTAATGCATCTAGCAGTTGTAGTGTACTGTAGGTTTACAAATGCTATTTTTTGCATACGGTAATGTACACATAGCACAGCTCAGTTGCAAAACATTTTTATTGGTATTATTGGCTTGGCTGCTGAATGAATACTGTGATTGACAAGAATGACAAGTACATTTTCCTTTTTTGTCTTTAAATGCACACTTGAATAATTACGAAACTCACAAAATTGAATTGTTCAGAATGTATCACATTTAGATGTGGGGTTTGTCTTTGTTAATCGTGTTACTTTTCTATAATCATAGCAAACTCAGTTATTAAACCGTTGCTTACCTGTTGATCCAATTTCATTTTCCTAGCGATAGGTATGGGAACGGCGGAAACAGAGTCTTCTCCATTTCCAGGCACTGTCATTCTAAAAAAAGTAAAATGTCGTTTCTAAAGCGTAACCTTTTCATATAATTTACTTGCAATGCATGCGCAAAGACAGCTAAGCTAACAATATCCGCGAGTGTCATTGTCACACTTGAAAACAAAATGCTAATTTCAGTTTACGAGCATGTTCTAACGGCAGATATATTTAATAATTCAATAAAACACAGATGCACAAACTTTTATGCATGCATTTAGACCTACCGATTATTCTGGTATCTTGACATATTTTCAGGCAAATTATGTTTTAAAACATTTTGTCGGAACAAATCAAAATTCACGCTAAATTATAATAGCACCACGGATGATTATTTATGAAATTCGCAATACGCTTTCCAAACTTCGAAAACCACGATATAGTGTCACATTTTGTCTACCTCCTTACAATCCTGTACACAAAATTGTGATAAACCACTGTTTCTTCAAATTTCAGTAATGTTTCCCCGTCTAATGCTACGGAACGTCTGCTAGTTGATCCAACCATGTACATGAAGACTAAACAATAAAATCTCCCTTTCTTGTCATTATGAAGAACGGGGATGAGTTTTGTGCCAAAAAACTTCGCTTTCCTCCCTTCCTCAATAATGTGTAATTCTAAATTACTTTTGGGAGGGTGAAAGCCATACCAGTGTTTTTTACATTAAAGTCACAAAAGCGGAAAAAATAGGTACAAGTCCATCCAACTGAAGAAATAAGCCGTTCCCTTATCATTCTCACATCGTAACAAAGTCAGCTCTTAACCATCTACCATAACCAACCAAAACCCTCAATCAGTTATCCCCCAACGAGAGATGATGATTTAATGTGCTTGATAGAAAACGCTGCAGGATGTAGGCAGCGATTTCAGATGATTTTTCAAAAATACAACTCATTGGCTATATTTATAATTTTGTACGACCAAACCGATGAATTCCTGTTGTCTGATGTGATGTCTGATGTGTATTATAGATGAATTCAACATTTTGACATAATTTTTTCTAGCTGTGCGAAATTTACTGTATACAGCGTTGTGTATAAATTATCAGTTCCTAATCTGAGTTTCTATATTTAAAAGGCATGACATTTGTCATAGTTAGCGTACCCTTTTGTAGTATTGTATGCCCAGTCCATATTAGTAATGTTTGTTCGGATCAGGAAGTTTTTCTTGTACCTAAAATAGAAAACAATGTCAAAAGTCATTAAAACTAAAACAAAACCATGATGAAGACAATTTCAGCTAGCATTTTAAATAGATAAACCAATTTTCAGGAATAGCCACGCCACGTATGTATGGTATCACCAATGAAATTGAGGACATTCAAACAAAGACAAGAAGAAGAAAAAGGCACTGAAGGAATGTAAGGTAGTAGTCTCATCTCTGTTTAAACTAATGCTTCATGCATGACCTCAAACATAACATAAATTGATACGCATACTCGGTTGAAATAAAACTGTTCGTGAACCTGAAAGGCTGAAAAGTCCATTTTTCTGCACCAATTCCCCCAAAAAAGTAAATTCATTTCTTTCTTACAATTTGGGGTCAGTCTGTAGCAGTGTTCTCATGCCTTAGAATAGAAACACAATGCAGGCAGACTTTGAAAATCAATTTGCATACAAGATGCATTTGATAGTCTTAACTTTTGTTGATATTTTAGCAATTAAATCAAAGTACAAACACGCCTTGCTTTGATAGGCGTATATCCGTATTAGATCAAATATATTTTGAATGACCAAATAAAACTTACACTCACAATGACAATA